>JMFS01003192.1:0-36204 GCA_000699545.1 Podiceps cristatus
TAGAAATATATATATATAAAAATTAGCTCAAGATAACAAATGCGTCTAAAGTTGTACATTCATGCCAAAATGTGTTCACTGATAAACTGGAAACAAATAACTTACCAAGGATCTATTAGAAATAGATCTAGTGGAAGGTGTCCCTGCCCCTGACAGGGGGGTTGGAACTAGATGATGTTTAAGGTCCCTTCCAACCCAGGCCATTCTTTGAATCTAAATATTTTCATAAGTCTTTTCCCCTTAGTTTTGGTGCTTTTCCAGAAAGAAGTCATTGCCTCTTTTATTCATAGTTTAATATAATCATATGTCATTGTCATGAAGGGTTCTGACAGAAGGTTGTCCTACTATGAAAGGCTTTTTAGCTGGCAGTGGTAGGAGTCTCCCGCTGCTGGTCCATCAGGCTGTGGGAGGGGACCAAAGCACTGAATTCCCACCCGCTTGTGGTGGAAACAATCCGATGGGAGCCTTTGAAATGAGGTCGTCGAGCACTTTCTTGGATGTAGATCCACTCTTCGGAAATTAATGTTTAAATTTGGAAACTCCGCTCGACTTCCTTCCCACCTGGCCTAGTGCTAACCCTTTGCACGCACCCAGCAGCTGCAGCAGTGCTGGTCCCTTAGAAAACACAAATTTTGGTTTTCATTTTAACCCTTTGTAGAACACGAAAGAGAAAATAAAAAGTGGTACAGGCTCTCCATGATACAATTAGGCTTTTTTAGAACCAGAAATACACAGCTGAAGACAAGTACCATTAAGTCAATACCCATCTTCTTCGGTTAGCTTTGTCACAGCACTGGTTTGTTTTTTTGGAGATGAGGATGTCAAGCCCTACAAAGGAATCCAGCATTTTTTGCTCAGCTCTTAATTTCATTTATTGGGTCCTCTTGCAAATCTGTTTTTGTCTTGATCCAACTAGATCACTTGATGGTCTGTCAGCAGTTTGGCACTTTCTTCATCCTGTCTAACCCTGGCACTTCCTGGGTGCCTCGAGGAAGTTTCATCTTGTTGATAAAACCTACTGTGCCTCTACTGATTTATTTAAGTATTGCAAATGGCTTCACATCTCTTGACTGTTTTGATCACTAGCTGTTAATAAATCTTGACTACAACTTGAATTTGGTCTTCTAGTTATTTGTGTTGCAGTATCTTTCTGTCACTGGTGGTGCCATAGTTTCTTGGCATTGCCTGTACGTCTTGACCAGTGTATGTTTCCCAAATCATCAGAAATGAGCAATGTACGAATCGCATTTTGGAGCCCTGTTTTGAGAAGGAGATTGGGTTGGACCAGATGATCTCCTGTGCTCCTTTCCACCTGAAGTTGTTATAAGATTTTATGCTAAGGATTTCTCTTAATACTTTGTTGGCTGTTTCTTCTTCCCAGGTTGTTGCTGTTCTACTGGTGGTTACCAGTGGTGTGTGGATCCAAAGTCATTCCTGGGTATTCAGCATTGACCATTAGTTTGGTAGACCAGCATTTATTTATTAATCACTATTAATATTTATTTTACCCCTTTAACAATACAACCAGAGGTGTTCTCTTGTTCATTTATAATTTATTTAGTTTGACTGAAAAATAGGTTCACCACTGAGGTTGCTCTACCCACATTCCATGTATCTGATACTGTATTTCCTGAGCTGGTGCCCTAATTGTATGAGATCCTTCCAGCACCTACTGCAGAGGCTGGAGTTAGTTTCTTGGGGGATTATGGGTCTCCTCCTTGCCAGGTTTTGCTTCTCCTTGGTGCTGTCAGTCACTCTCTCGAGCATCCCACCTCTTCCCTTCCATAGCTCTAGCAGTTGGAGTTGGTGTTTTTCATGTGTTGCAGCAACCCAGCTGATTTGATTTCTTTGATCTGGCTGCAGCATTTTTTTCAGAGAGATGGAATTTGAAATTTAAATTTACACTTGGTTAGAGTTTGTCTTGTAAATGCATTTTTAGTTAGGTAAATCACTTCCACTGAAAGCTGTAATGCAGGGAATCTGCAAGCCATAGCTAACAGCAAGCAGGTTTTTGCAAGGATGATGATGAACACTACACAAAAAGATGAAAAACATGGCTTTTAATAAGGGTGGAGCTTCTTTACTTAGAGTGATTGGGAAGCACTGTGTTGTCTACCCAGTCTACGAATGGGGATGGAGGAAAGACCTGCTAGTGAGGGTTTGTTAGAAATTGAGCTGATTTGTTCCTTGACTTTGGTGGCACAAGATGGATCCCATGATTGGTACATCTGTTGCCAGGTGATTTTGCCAGGTATTTAAAAGATGTGTAGGCATGGTGCTTAGGGACGTGGTTTACTGGTGGGCTTGGTAGTGTTAGGTTAACAGTTGGACTTGATGATCCTCAGGATCTTTTCCAATCTAAATGATTCTTTGATTTGTCTCTCAGATGAGGAAGTGGGTAGGGTCTCTTGGCACAACAGCGGAATGTGGGACAGACAGCAGAAGGGAAGGTAATGCCTCCTTCCCTTAATTTTCTAAGTCTATTTTACTATTTTTAAAAAATGATAAAAGTTGACTTTAGCATCTGTTAGAATTTAGAAAGTGATAAAATGAGAACAAAGAGGCAGTTGCTGACAATTTAAGGTTGATGGGTACATCCCTTTTAGTCATACATGTAGCAAACCAGAGTGTCACATTTATACACATTTATTACTGAAAGTTGGATAGCTGTTGTTTTTTTGGTTTTTGGGGGTTTTTTTTGTGGTTTTTTTTTTTTTTTTAATTTCTTAGAAACTCTGTATGTTCTGTGCAGTGGGTTAGTCTCTAGAGGACATATAGTTTGAGTGACTTTACTTGATAGTAGATGTAATTTCAGAGCGCTGATGCTTACCAAGGATAGGAAGAAAGCTGTGTTTTAGTAGTTACCTTATTTTTGTATATAATTGTTTCCAGGGAGGTAGAGATAGCTGAATCTATCTTTTCACAAAGGAAATGGAAAACCTTTTTATATATTTTAAAGAACGAGACTTTAAAAAAAATAATCCAAGAAATTGTGGATTGTTTTACTTTTGTTGGGGGTTGTAAGCTTGACCTAGTTTTGAATATCTCTGCAGCTTGAAGTAAAAAAAGAACAAAACAAAACAAACAACCAAAAAACAAAACAAAAAACAACAAAAAAATTTCTCATACTAAGAATTTTATTCTGGGGACCTTCCACTATTTCACATACATATTTAATATTCTTAATTCCTATTGAGGGCAAAAAGAGCATTGTTACAATGTTGCATATGACTTAGATTAAATATGCAGTTTAAGTTGAGCACTCTAAAGGACACAAAAGTGTTTATAAGTTTATTTTTATTCTCAGTTGTTACTAAAGCTAGTTAAGGGGGTTGGAAAATGTCTCATTTGCAACTGTTTTCTTCCTATTGCCAAATATTGTCATTCCCCCTTTTCCTCCCCTTGCTGCCAGGTTTTGAAAGGAACCAAAATTTAACATGCCTGTCCTTAATTAATTTGATTTGCTATTTACACAGTGTGTGATAATGACAAAATAAGTTTCCTAATGTACAGAAATCTTTACGTCACCACAGCTCTGTGAATATTATTGCACCTTTCTCTTCCTCCACTGAGCCAAAAATTTTTATTTTTTTTTATTTTTTTTTTTTTAACTAACAAGTTGGGATCTGGGGAATAAAGAGGCCAAAAGATATTTTTTGAAAACGAGGAGTCTTCCTCCTATGTGGAATGACTGGTTTGGCTGCAGGAGCATGAATGGTGCATCAGAGAAGTCACTGGTAGAGGCAGATGTTCTTAAAATGACGTTATAGCTGCAACTCAGACACCTGTTTTCAGGGGTACCCAGTTTAACTCTAAGGTTTAGGTTCAAAAGGTTTTGAGTAATTTTTTTCTATGGTGTAAATTACTTTCTGCTGATTACAACTTCTTTTTGCCTCTTCTACTGTTTTGCTTGTCACATGGTAAAAAAAGTGGTGCAGATTGAAACTGTAGAGATAAAATTAGCAGTAGTCTACACAGATTTGTAGCATATAAATGATCAAACTGGAGGGTCTCTATGACATCTGACTTGATACCATGCAACATTTTAATTAGAAAACTAGAATGATACAAAATGAACACTGTAGAGATTAAGTGGATTAAAAAAAAAAGTGGCAGTTTGTAATGGAGTCCTGTAGAGAACCATTTTTGTCTTAATCCTAGTTGACATTTTTATCCATGATATGGAAAAAACTGTAAAGATATCATTGATGGTGTTTGTAGTTGAGACAAACAGCTTGAGAGTAGTAGTTGAGATGGAAATGACGGAAGAGAAGTAGTCATGGGCACAGGTGGTTCTGGATCACCTGGTTTAATGAGTTTAATTTAATATATGATTTAATACATTGAAAGATGAAGTCTGATGCACAGCAGCGCATCAGACTTACGTGTCATACTTACGATGATGGGTTATCTCTATATGCAGCGACTCCAAATTAGGATGGGTTGGCAGATGAGCGCGAACTTCTAGAGCTTGCTTTGCAGAGCTGCAGCCAAAATGAGATGTCGTTTCTGTTTCAGGCACGGGGAATTGCTTTTCCAGTGGGGCTGAGGCAGTTAGGTCCTTCCAGTGGGTGGGAAAAGTTTTGGAGAAGATGCGCAAGCATGATATAAAGGCTTGGGAAACATCATGTGAGATAGAAGAGAGATACTTTGGTACTCGCAGAGAAAAAATAGAAGTCCAAGGTGTCATAAGTTAGACATATTCAAGCTAGAGGTACAGTGGTAAGGTTTAACCCCAAGATTAATCCTTCAGTTTATCAGTGGTGAGGGGTGTGCGGAGGATGACTAATGCAGCCAAGAGAGCAATGGGATGAGTGTGCAAGAGTTTGGGGACAGAGCCAGATATTTCTGAGCAACAGAAAACAAAGATCTCATCATCTGCATCTCCCTGGACAGGAGCTCTCAGTGACAGGACCATTGTCTGGTGGGTTCTGCACCGAGAGGGGTGGGAACGCTGTATTGTCAAGTGTGTGTTGTAAAATGGAAACAAAAGGTGAGGGAGGATGATTTGAGCAGGGGCAAGCGGGAGAAGAGGGCTGTGAGGACATTTTCTGCCATTTTCTGACTTCTTTGGAAGGAGAACGCTTGGTGCCTTATGAAAAAAGAAGCAAGCAAGGGCCAACAAAAATCACATATATCTTAAATAGCGGATCTTCCTAGATGTGGGGAAAAAACCCAACGAGTTTTAGAATATAACAAGAAAAAATGAGCAGCTAAGCAGTATGTGTTGTGTTCCTGTTGCCTGCTGTACCTAACCTTGGGAAGCTTTGTGGCCATTCCCTAAAACTCCTTACTTTTCAGAAATCATACGTAGTTTGGCTGTTCTTACCGTGAATTGCAACAGCTGAACACAGCCTACTGTGCCGGAGCTGGGACAGCTTAATTATGGAAGGCGGCTGAATTCAGCTGCCCAGGGGTCAGGGCGAGGAAAGCTCCATTACGGCATTTTCACGTTTGCAGAGAGTTAAGAAAACACGGTGGGAACCGATGAGCTGGATTCCCACAGCCGGTCCCTCCCCTAGGGTCCGCAGCAGCATGGGTGGTTTGGCATGCGAGGGAGATTATTATTTTTATTATTGCTTTAAAGTTGATATTAAATCAGAGATTGTACAGGGGCTTCTGCCAACCAAAACAGAAACATTTACAATCTAAGTGGGGCCCTTCGGGGGTGCGTCAGAAATGAAAGTTTCCAAAATTATTCAAGTATACATGAAACAGCTGGAACTGCTTTGGGATATGTTCCTGGTGTTTTGAGGTAATGCTATAAAAATCAAATATGTTTATTAGTTTCTTAAGCTTTCTGCAGGAATGTCACTAGGACTATTTAATAAGCAGTTTGCGTTCAGAGATCTTTTGTAAATAGTATCTATCACCATTTTAATGTCTGTATGACGTGTATCGCTGTAAACAAGTCTGAAAATAGAGATGGAATCTTCTACTGCAAATTAAAATCCAATTAATTTCAACTGGAGGGAAACAAGCACTTCAGAGAACTCTATTTTGAGAATAAAGCATTTATTATTGTTTAAAAGCTTGGGGATATCCTGCTTAAAAGAAGTTCGCTGGCACCCACCCACTTTCCGTTCCCTCCCGCCTGCTGGGGCGTGTGGTCTTGGTTGTGGCGCGGTCTTATTCCCTGTGCGTTTTTAAGAGATTTTGGCAAAGCAAAAGGACTTTTCAACATGTGTAATGATTAAATGCAACAGCGATACAAAAAAATGACATGAGCATCACGGGCAGGTGTAACCTCTGGGTAAGTTCAGATCATTTTCAGAGGAGAAATAGGCTGGTTTTCATTAGACCTTGCTTCAGACAGCTCGCTCTATCTAATTAGGAAAATACAAACCCAAAGCAGATACATCAGAAAATCAGCGAAAGGATTTTTAGTGGAAGCGCCATAAAGTTTGCAGTTAACATTTTAGAAGGATGATCGATACCCGGCATTCATCGCCAGTATTTACGGCACAGGCAAAGATTATTTTTCAGTCTCTGGAAGCAAATGCCATCCACCTGTTTCCCGAAAGCACCTTTTGCAGGTACATTTTAAATAACTGGAAAGCAAGAAACACAATTTTTCTCATTTTATGGATTTCCTAAAATACCTCTCGTGAGCTATTTCTTGTTGTCTTGAGGGAGGAGGCAGGAAGGAGTTGCCATGGCGATGCGATTTCAGTTCCATCACCAGTCAATACAGCAGAGCTATGTTACACGCTTGGCCCATCTGTTCCCCTCGGTGGAGACCCCATTCAGCTGGAGGTTTCTTTTGTGTTCGCAAAGTGGGGTAATAAGTGACCTTTTATTATAGGTGGAATCGCTATGTGGGAGGAAAATAACTTCTTTCAGATGTGGATGCTTTCTTTACAATGAGGGGGGGAAATAGTTGTGTGGTGGTGTGGTTGTTTTTTTTTCTTTTTTAATTTCAGAATGAAATTATGAAAAGCTTTACAGATACAGTATTTTTTTCAAGGAATAATCGGCAAGTCCAGTTCAGAATTGCAAAGTGCCCATTGAGCCCAGGGCCTGAATGAGTAAATATATTCTGTATCATAGCACAGGTTTCACTGTCTGACTTTTAACTAGAACTCTAAAAGAATGTCAAGTCATGAGGTTTTTTTTTTTTTTAATTGCCAGTGGTATTTGTAACTGAAAACCAGAAAAAAAAAAAAAATGGGAATAAGACTTTTCCCACCAATTAAAAACCAAACAGTAGCACCATTCATCGCTAACCTGAAAACCTTTTGCTGTTCCCTGAGGCTTCAGCTTGAGAAGGTGAGAAGCGACCGAGGGGGGCACGGCCGGGGCTGCCGGAGGGCTCGGCCCTCCTGGTCTGGAAGGAAAATCAATCGCCGTTTGCTGGGGTTTTGTAACCCTGACCCTGGGTACATCCCAGTTACTGCCTTTTGGGGAAAGACTTGTTTTTCTCTGTGCTACAATGTCCTGTGCTCTTTGCCTAATTTTCCAGAAAGGGAATCAACACTTTCCCCCCCCCCAAAAACCCCCTTGCATTTAATACCATCATATGGTAAATGTTAAGTTCTTTTTTTTTCTACTTTGAAAAAAAAAAGTACTATATTTTCTTAAGCTTAGAGTAGTAAGAGTGTGCCCAGCAAGGGCACCATGGCAGACATGGTGCAATGCAATGTGAGCATCCACAAGTCAAACAATTGGCAAACTTTTGATAAAATATAAATACATCTGAATTTAGGCAGACCTTAAAAAAACTAAATGTAAAATACAGAAAAGTACAATTTCAGTGTGTTCATCTTGATGCAGATGAAGGAAAAAAAGGGATTTCCCTGTCATGTCTCCATCTTTTACGTCTCTTTGCCCTTTTGCTTTGCGGCTGAAGAGGAGATTGAACCCGCGTTTTCTGGATCTTGTGGGGTTGCAGCACGGAAGAGGGCGAGCAGGCCCCATCTTCTGTAGGTTTGGGTTTGGACCGTGGTAGCAGTGCTTTTTGGCGGAGGATGAACCGGTTGCTTTTGTTGACATGGGAACACTAAAGGTCACAGGCTGTCACCGAATTTGCCCTTTCATCAGGGTGCAGGTGCCTTTTGGGTCCATGGGGGTGGGCACTGGTGATCTGCTGTGTTAGTGTTGACCCGTGCAGGATTGGGGGCCTGGCTGTGAGGGGCTTGGTAATGAGCTACGTGGGGATCGGGGTTTAAAAGGAATGGCTGTTATTTGTTACAAAGCGTTAATCAGGAATCATAAGCACTAGCTCCCTTCTTTAATTTTCTGATTTATAATAATAGAATCCGCATAAATGGGGCGTTATTGCATAGCAGCCTTACTCATCTAATTGAGCCTCCGGCTCATAAAAGGTAATTAAATACAAACTGTGGTAACTGTAATTAATGAATAAGGGTGGAACGTGAGCTGCAGTGGATCCGTAACCAGTTGTGTGTGTTGTGTCACAGGTCACTGGTTAGTCCAGACATGGCACTGGTTAGTCCAGACATGGATGTAGATGTAGAGCTGCCAAGGAGGTGCCAGCCACTCTCACTGTCCTACCGCGCGTCCCGGCTAGGTGTAGCAGTGTTTCGACTTTGTCATTACGCAATAGTTTTATTACAAAGCAGATGTGCTCAGTAACTTTGATTTTACCTATCTGGGCTTTAAATCTTCAGGGAACAGAGAATCATGGAGGCACAATGTAACTTAGTTCCTTTGGAGATTTTTTTTTTTTTAAATGTAGTTGCCTGTTGAGTTACAAAACCCTTAACTTTCCTGCAAAGAAAAAGTGGGGGTCGCATTAAGCCATTTCATGCTTTTTTGTTAATTCATTTGTAAGGTAATAAAAACCCTGATGTTTTAGTTGGATGTAGTACTCTTTATTAATACCTCCTTGATTTTAGTGTAGATGAAGCAAGGGTTGGGCAGTAAGGTTTGGAGTTGATTCACCTCTCACTTCAATATTTCGTAACTTCTTTCTTCATTTAAAAGCTATGTTGTCTGCCCAAATCTGAGTTGTCTAAAAATTTTCCAGCAAACTGGTTGAGTAATGACTGTCTTAATATTCACAGCAAGGAACTGTTTTTCATATTTATATCTTTTATATTCTAGAAACACGCAAGGAGGGACAAACGCATCCCCCCATGTGAAGAGAGATGTGGGGTTTGGGTTGTGTTCACTGCAGCATTCTGAGCTGCGCCATGGTGGGACCTTCACTGTATATCACTGGTGTAGAATCTCTCCACTAAAGTGGGGTTAATATTAGAGTTTCTGAGGCAATAGGTGACCATTTGGTCACTGAGCAGGAGAATAGATTTTTAAAAAACTCCCCCATCTGGGGAGCTCCCAGTGTTCTCTTGGTCTTAGAACTAACTTCAGTAGCTGAATGTGTGCTAATAATGTATATATTCAAAAAGATAGGATCCTTTTCCATAGCATCATCAGACCTCATAATATGGCAGTGTTTGTGGTTTTTTTTGTTGTAGTTTTTGTTTTGTTTGGTTTTTTTTAAGTTACAGTAAAAATTCCCAATTATTCGAAAGAAATTCTGAACAGTCGAGGCATTTTTCTTCTTTTTCTTTTCCTAGTTCTTTTCTGTTCAGTGAAGTTCTGGTTCCAGTAGATGTCTTTGGAATTGATATTTTTTAGTTTCTCTGTGCTTGTGTTCAGGGCCCACCCAGAAGAAAACTATAATGTGCAGTACAGCAGTGTTTGGGTTTTTTGATAGCTTGCGTGGGAAACATTTTCTGTTTGTTCTGTTACGGTTTTAAAGTTACACTTGTCACTCTCTATGGGTATTGGGAATCATCAGCAGCTAAACGCTTGTTTTTCTCTCTCTTTCTTTTTTTAACTCTTCCTCTCTTCCCCCCCCCCTTCCCCCCAGTTTTATGCCATTAATCCCAATGCCTCAAAAATGAGGCAACGTATAGAGCAGAGACATTTTCAGGAAGAAAGCCAGCTGTGGAGTTAAACTCCAAAGCTGTAGCCTGTACAGCATGCAGTGGTACTGTTAATTGGACTTGTAATACAAGATACTTCAGTTGTGTTAATAAAAAGCACAGCAACCACACAAGGAAATACTATATTCTTTAAGACAAGCTCTTAGGCATATGTTTCAGTATGATTAAATGTGGACTTAAAATGCTTTACTGAATAAAGGTGAATTGTAGAAATGTGCTATTTGAACATCCTTGGGAGTGTATTTTCCACCACGCCTCGTGGTGGGTGTGCAGTTGTTATCTGTGCCAGGTGTTTCTTCTGTTCTTGAAATTTCTGTTTCCATGTTGTTATTTCCAAGAGTGATTTTTTTTTTTTTTGGCAGTGTTATTTAATAGTTGAGCAGATAATCATTTATTATTGAGATGTACTTACAAAAACATTAATTTTCTAATTTTGCATGTTGCTCCAGAAGAGTGGGCTCCTGCGTGGGCATGCGGAGCGCCTCTGAGATAACTCGAGATGTTGGCGTTCAACGAGCGCCGTGTGACATGAGCCACCAGCTTTGGCATCCCGGCCGGATGCACCGTGGCTGTGGTGGTGGCAGGGCTTTGCGAGGGGAGAGCTGCCAGGTGCGTGGGTGCCTGTCCCCTCCTTGGGGACCTCAGTGGCAAGTTGGGTGGAAACCATTTAGACCACCTTGACTTGGCAAACATCTTTGACTGGTTGCCACTGTTTGATTTAATACTATTAATTTCCAGATTGTTTCTTTTTAAGAAACGATTATTCATTCAAAACATAAAGACGTTTTTTCTTCTTATGCCAGTGAATTCCTAACCATCTCCGACTGCTGCTCAAGAGCTGTTTGCCAACGGCTCCTTTGTTTTCTTCACAGAAAAAATTGTAGATGTTAAAATTGCTTCAGCAAAAATCAATTTTAGTTAGTCTTTGTTTTGTTACCTAATAGCATTTTAGGGGAGAGGTTCAGCAACAGAAACCAGAGTTTTTTAGCTTTACCACTGGACATTCATAAAGACATTGTTGATGGACTCATCAAGAGGATGGACAGGGAGAAACAAATAGGACTTTTCATTGATCTCACTTCTGTCCAGGGAATCTCACGTGACTTGTATATAGCTGTTTACACAAGGAAAGAAATCATCCAGCCTGGCTTCTGTATGGAGGAAGCACATGGATGATAAATTCAATCATTTTTCTACTTAGTTCATGACATCATATTTCAGCTCAGATGAACTCACTCAGTGGTCTGTTGAGAGCAAGACAGTGGAGATCACGAAACTATTTCTAGATGATAGTACAGAGTTTGATCCAATTTGAAAAGAAAGTTGTTGAATGGCATTACTATAGCACTTAGAGTTTATAAAAATGAATTATAGATCAGATGGGGGATTATATTTGGAAATGTGCACTTATGCCTTGTGTGCTGTGGCAGTAAATACTTTGTGAATGCAAGGATTTCAAATTAAACGTCTGGTAATAGAAATGTGATTCTATAATGCCAGTTCCTGCCATTGAATTCAAAGTGAGAGACTTCAAAATATCTTTTTGTTCTACATGTTATTATGTAAAAATAGTCTTTGTTAAGCAAATAGACAAGAGACTCTTAAATACTTCATTAAAACTCTTAAAAATCCCCTAAGACATCGCAAGCACTTTCTCAGCCATGCTCCTTTGCATATTACAGATGGGGTTTTTTTGCAGTGTGTTATTCTAGAATTTTACAAATGTCGGAGGTATGTATATGAATCACGAGATTTCATAGGATCTACTTAAAATGTATTTTAACAAGGTTTGGGATTTAGTACGCTTCTCTCCAGTATTGGAAAATCAACAATTTTTATTTGCAATTTTCTCTGAATTTTCTGCCAGCCATTCCACCTGAAAACCTGAAGCTATGAAACCATGAGCTATAGGGTAATAGTAACATCTGCCTGGTGGGGACCTCACCTCTGATGGTGAAGCAAGCCCAGATGCAGCTGAAGTTTGTCCAAGACACTTGCAAAAAGCTCTTGCGGAAAGCTTGAATGCAAATCAGAGTTTTATTGAGCTGGAGATCTCCAGAGCACAAGAGAATAGCGTGCCAGGTAGCTGGTGCTGGCAGCAGTGTAGGAGAGTTACGGTAGGTATCTTTGCGTGGTATTTATTATGTGTATTTTGCAGTACTGAGCTGGTTTTAAATAGAACAGCTTAAATGCCGCAGCCCTTCAAATGGCAGCGCCGAGCTCCATCTGAACGAGCTGCTTCTGCATTAACCCAGCTTCTCGGTGGCTTCTGCAGCTGCCGCCGCCCTCCCCAGCGATGCTCTTGCATGTACCCGGGCTCGTTCAGGTATGTCAGGTACGTGAAGGAAGGACGTTCTTCTTGATTTATGAATAGTAGCATCCTGTTAACGTTAGCGTGTCAGTTGTTAGTGTAAAGCGAGCACCATGGGCCAAAGTAGTAGATATTGAGCTTATATATGTGTGTGCATATATATATATAATATATATATGCACACATATAAAAATAAATAGATATAAAATACATATAACACCATGTTTAATATATATACATATATATACACGCACATATGTATACATATGTAAAAATACAGCCATTTTAGTATAGGAAATAAGAAATTATTCTGCCCCCAGAGCATGAATGATCACAAGTAAAACAGTCATCTGCAACTGAATTTCTGCTTTGATTGTTGCTTGATATGGAAGATAAACTTTATTAAACGATTTCAAAATTAAGTTACTTGTAACTTATGATGAAGCTGTGTGATATTAGGTTTTAAAAGTGGGAATTTCAGTTACCTGAGTTTGAAGTATTTTAAAGAGATGTTTTCATTATAGTTAAAAGTGCTCTTATTCCTAGTCATCTAATTTAAAAGGAATGGTTATGCAATTAGTCATCTAATTTAAAAGAATAACAACTTAGATAATAAGAAAAATCTGCTTTTCTTATTGCAAAGTTTATAGTTGAATTTTGGCAAGTTTTCCCAACCTCATTGTTTTTTCTGCTGAAATACTAGACCTGAGTGGGCAGTCGATAGCAGAATATCTGAGCAGCCCTCAGGGGCCAAGTGGAGCAGTTCCAGATGCTGAAAAATTTTTTGATATCCTTGTATTTTGTAAAGGACCAGTTGCAGTACTATAATTCTTTTGTATATTTTAGGAAAAATTGTTTTAAGCCTAACATTTGCACGTGTGGGATCTCTTATTCTGTACCTTGAATAAGGGTGAGCTAGGGGGAAAGTGTTCTTTCCTTGAAATAAATATAAATAAAAAGGGGAAGAAAAATCTGTCTCATGTTTAAGACTTTTTTGAATCTTCAGAATTTTACGTATGCTATCTTGTTATTTCTGAAATTACTCTGTGTCAAATTTAGTTCCTGACTCAATTCTCTGTCCCTGTACCTACTGCTTTCCTTTTAAACTTACCTTTTTCTTCTGGGATTCTCCTTTCTTGTGGGGTGCTGGCATCTTCTTATTACCAGTTGTCTCTGACAAGTGCTTGGACATTCCTGTTTTCCCACAAGTGTTTCCCAGTTCCATGTGTTATAACTAATTTAGACGTTATCCTATATTATATAATATTATAGGTAACTCCTCAAGAGCTTGGGTCCACACCTTATCATTTTCCTTTGTTGGCCAGAAGCTAATCACTGAAGTTGGCTTTTTTTAATATTTATTAATTTGGTCTTACAAAATGCAAACTAACTCAAGATGATTACACGTTTCTCAGAACTTGGGCGGTACATAGTTGGGTGCGAGGTGGAGAGTGGCGGTCATAAAGGTGGTTGCGCATCTCGTACCAGCAGCAAGCGACCAGGCAGGGACAAGAAATAAACAGTTGTGCCAAAAGAATTAGTGATGTGTTTGTCAGCTGGATAAATAATTGTTGATCTCGTTTTCCAGCGTGTGTGGTTTTCTGGCGTCAGTAGTGTTTGGTGATTATCAGCTGTTCTCGATGGACAGTGGGAATAGAGGTATAAGCCATGGGAAGCAACCGAACACGTGAGAGCCGGTCCGATGTTCTGCGTTCAGCTGAACGGCAGATGGCCGGAGGTTTCTCTTTGGGTCTGGGTTCTGTTTCCATGTACAGGGCTGTGGGTCATAACTGCTTCTGCTGTTGGTTCTTGGTGAGGCAAGGACCTTCACTGGCTCACTCGGTTGCTCACAGAGGATAGAAATCAGCAAAAAGCATTTTACATACCTGTAATTAACATATTTGACACCTGTAACCTCTGAAATCTGGTTCATCAGGATCTCATCTGGTTTATTATCTGCTTCTGGCTTTATTCTGTCCATAAATGTTTTGTTTCCCAGCTCTGGAGTGTGAGCTGGAGCTGCTACGGAGCTTCTCTGATTAACCATCCTGGATGCTTACTTTGAGGATTTAATTATCTTCCTAAAAACCAGCATGCTGTTACCTTTTTAGAAACACATGCTCAGCTCTTACGCAGATGATGTTCTTAAAATCTATTTTTGTAAACATCTTTTTTGCGGGGACCAAGAGGTTTCTGATAGCTATATATAGCTATATGTGATTTCCTGAGGGACCAGCAGCAGTAAATCAAGCTCCGTCAGTCAGGTATGCATCCCTCCTGCAGCTTGCAATTCTCATGAGAAAGTTGAAAGAATCATGAATTAAATTATACTTAATTGGTAATGAATTTAAATCCATTCAGTTTATTTCAATTTCTTCTGGTGCTTGGGAACTAATTTTAAGTAAAGGATGCAAATACTTGCAAAGATTGTGATATTTCAGAAAACACTAAAATAGGGATGTTGAATGATGCATTTAACTGATGATTGAAAATTTTTTTTGAATTTTGTGGAATGGGTGAAAGTACTTACACTTTCTCCATCCATGGCTTAACAAAGCCAGTGGAGACTGAAAGGTTGGGTTTACATCGCTGTTTCACACACACAGGTCAGCAGATTGCAATTAGTCCTAGTACCTGTGTGTGAATTAATATCTGATTTTTCCTTTTGAAAATGAATTGCTTTTCTCTTCTGCTGACGGAAATGGGGCAAAATATAGTTATTTGTCTTTCTTGGTTACTAAATTTTTTTTGTTAGTCATCTATGCTAAGGCATTGGTTTTCTCCAATTAAAGTGTGAATGTTATTTATCAACTGGGATGTAACGGGGTTTTGCAGTAGGAAATAGCCATCATATGCACGTATACCGGTCAGGAAACTGGTACCTGCATTTGCAAATTCCAGCTGTGTAAGAACAACCTGGGCCTGTCTCTTACCAGCATAAAAATCTCATATCTGCAGTTTTCTTTCCTGCATGTACAGTTGAGGAGAAGCTTCACAAGGAAAAGTTTTCACATAGAAATCTGAACGATGGGTTGGTGGTTTGGGCACCGTGCATAAGTAGTGTAAGTACATCTTCCCAGCATCCCTGACTGCTCTTCACCGAAAGGTGCAAGTTGTGTGGCCTTCAAAGTAAGTGAAACTTTCTGAATGTGACGTTTCAGCCAGACGTCAAGCGCTGCAGCAAAGACGTGTCGTATTTGGAGAGCTGCTCTTCTAATGGTCCCGACAGCAGACCGTGAAGGATATTTGAGGTGGGCCCAAAAGCTTTTACAGAGAGGAGAAGCTGATAGAGCTCTTGTAACACACAAGTTGCAGTTGTTGGAAATCATACTTGCTTGTTTTTATGCTGCTCTTTCTCCAGTGAAGCACTGGAAGGGGTTGCCCAGAGAGGTGGTGGAGGCCCCATCCCTGGAAACATTCAAGCCCAGGTTGGACGGGGCTGTGAGCGACCTGATCTGGGTAATGGTGTCCCTGCTCACTGCAGGGGGTGGGGCTAGATGGGCTCTGGGGGTCCCTTCCAACCCAAAACATTCTGTGATTCTATGATTCTTATATGTATTCTTTCTTTTAATTTTTAAATTCCGTCTTTGTACTTTCTTGAGTGGAAAATTCACTGTTTTATACAGCGAAAATTACAAGTTTTGAAGCTTTGAATTGTAGGTTACCAAATATTTAAGGTTTTTTTTTTTAAACTCAAGCAAAACACAAAACAAAAACCAGCCCTTCTTCCCAATCAGCGGTGCTGTCTGTTAACTTCTTTAGGCTCCAACTAAAACATAGCAGGCAAATCAATAATTGTTGTTTAATAATGTTTGTTAATAATACAATTGCTGGACTGTGGAGGCTAATATCAACCTTTCTTCCTTGCTGGGATTATATTGCTTATGTGTCCTGGGTAACTATCGAGCGAATTATCTGTCGAGATCTACGGTTTATTTTCTGGATGAGTTTGATGGCCAGAATCAAAAAGAAAGCTTTGGATAAAGGGTGAGTGGCAGATTCAGAGATGTGCAATGACTTTATCAACTCCTGCCTCATGTTATTCTATCAATTAATGCTGTTACAAAAAATTAATTTAAAAAAAAAAAAAGAACCAAAAACCCAACAAAACTACAACTTATCCCAGTTGCCCTGCAGCTGGATAAATAGCGTAAAGCTCGTGCAGCTACTGAATCAAGTTACTTTAGGCTTTTTTAAATATAGTTGGAGACTTTGCATAGTTCAGCATCAGTGCTTGTGAAGTAAGCAGTGATGAATGGGGTTTATGTGCTTTTGCAGTGAGGTTTGGAAGAGTGTTTCGAGTTTCTGTGATTTTATTCCCAAAGTTTTTGATAGAAAAAGCTTCTTGAGATCTTGATGCTGTGCCAGAAGCCTGCGCGGATGGCGATCAGCTTACCTAGGGAACGGGGAATTTGGGAGCCCTTGTTTTTAGCTGTGCCCCGTGCCTGTAGTTGGCTGGCAACATGATGAGACACCAGCCTCATCACCATCTCTGCTAAAAGGTGGGTTTATTGATATAAAATGAGATTCTTTTTTGCATTCTTGTCCTGAATTGAAGACTTTCAACTCTAGTTTGGATTTCCCCTTGCAAGACCATCCTTCCAAATGTGCCATTTCAGGAAAGACCCCCAGGCTCACAAACATCACATGCACTTTGAGGACTTGTCCAGCCGTTTCGGGTAACTGGTTAATACGACTGCAGTTGTGCCAGTCTTTTTAGAGCTACGGTTTTGCTGTTGCAATTGCAACCAGTAATAAATAATAGACTTTGGCTTCATAAGCACCAGCTGTCTTGGAAACCTTCGCTTCGTGACTTGATTTTTTTTTTTTGTGATACCTTTCTATGTCTAATAATGGCATATTTGATTTTTTTTTTGATGATACATAAATTTCCAACTTCTTTTAACTTCTTATCAAATGTATTGTTGCATACATCAAAACCTTTTACCAAGCAAGCCCTGAAGCTAACACTGACGAAGATGCTTTCTTCAGAGAAGCACCTTCCAGCTAAATCAGTACTCGGGCTGTGCCAACAACGCTGAACTGGTTTTGGGGCTTTTTGGGAAGGGAAGGAGTGAGTGGAATATTTGGGAGTAGAAAATGCTGAGGAAAATTTCCAAATGACAATCTAACGGAGAGTAAAGCTTTGCACAGATGTTAATGTTGGCTTCAGGTGATTCCTGAGAATATGCTTTCACGTGGTGTAAAGAACAAACTTGGCTAATGCAGTAAAACAGTGTATTTATGAAATGCAAAAACTGAACATCAATGCTAAAGTAAGGTTGAGAAATGAAACAGATAAAAGCTTATGGCATCTAATGGTGCATTAACTAAAACATTAGGATGACTAGCTAGTGTTTATTTAGAAGTAAATACACTGTATAAAATTTAGTAAATGCAAAATCATTGCTAAAAATATTGCTGAAAATATTGCATATGTGAAATGAGATGGAGTTAGTCTTGGTCTAAGATTCCATTGCCAGATGAATTGCTTTTTGGAAGACTGCAACTGATAAACTTTAAAAAAAATTTTTCCAGTCTATTCTGTTTCTTCTGTGAAAGTGATTCAGAGTATAGAAGTGCACACAGGATTTAATTGCAAGAAAATCAGTTATTATTATTATTACTATGCATCAGAGCCCATTAGTACGTGCTGCAGTAGCCTTCACTTAAATACTTGTGATTAGAAATTTTTCATTTCCTTTGCTATTGCAAAGTTTCCCTGAGTTTATTTCCAACTTTCAGCGCCTCTTTCCTGACTGCATTTTAATCTTTAGTGCTGCCTGCAATTTAAAAAAAAAGGAAAATTAATGTTTAGGGGGGGAAGCTCATAAGAAGTGTGAAATATAAACAATATAATTTAACTGAGGAAGGACCTGGCAAAGGCTCCCCTGTCTGCTTATGTTGCAGGTGGCTTTATGTTCAAAGCAATGTGAAACACATGCAAAAGCTGGTTTGAACTATAAGTGTAATCAGGCCAATTGTCTAAAGATACCAGCAATCGTCCTTTTTTTAGCAAGTTCCGTGAAACAAACCAAATGCAATGTTGGTGGCTTTTTTTTTTTTTATTATTTGTTTGGGTTTTTTTTGTTTTGTGGGGGTTTTTTGTAGTTTGTTTTGTTTTGGTTCATTGTTTTTTGTTTGTGGGGCTTTTTTTTTGAGCCATTTTTAATTCTGTAAGCACTATTTCAGTTAAATTTTATCTGGAGTGAGTGAAAATAACTTTAAAATGTGGTTGGTCTAATTTTACGCAATTTTTCCAAAGTGTTTGCTTCAGATGAAGCTGTCTGTCCTCGCAGCCCACAGATCATCTCCCGTCTGTATGCCCGGGGCTTGCACCACAGTGGGGTTGGATGGGAGATGCTGGGGGAGCTCCAGCTCACGCTGCAGAAGAAACCACAGTCTTGAGAGCATCTTCTGGAGAGAGTGGCACAGGACAATATATTAAGAGTATGTGTCTCTTCTGCTCCCAAGAGAATCAAGGACAGTGAAAACAAACCAATATTAGGTACAACAGTTGTTTCCAAGAGGCCAGTTCGCAAACACTGAAAAAAATAGATTTCATCAAAGCAGTTGCAAAGTTGTCTCTTGTGCAAAAGGTAGCTATGAAACAAAAATAAGGTACTGCCCTTTAGCTAAGCTTGTTGTTGCTGTCCATGTACATCTCAAAGCTGGTGTTATGTGATACCCAGCAGAACTTAACTGCTGACATTGTAGTGGCTTGAGGAACCTCGAGTAGTCGCTTGAGGACCTTCTCTGTTTTCTTACATCTACCAAACAGAGTCATGCTGGTGTATTGCATATCAAAACTGCGTTAAAACAGCTCGTAAAACATCATAGAGGAATTTACATTCTGAGGTTAATGGAAATTAAACTGTTGCAAGCCCAAAGTGGGGTTGTCCGTGCCCACCTGTAAATGGATTCTCCCCCCTGAAAGCAATGGGGACTTCAGTGGGATTTTAATGCCTTGTTGCGGTGGGGCTGCATGCGGGTGAGCCTGCCCCACGACAGGTCATCCTGGGTGCTGTATTGTAGGAGAGGTTATAATTTTTGGCTAAAATACTTCCTTTTGCAGTTTAAAATCTGGTGTTTTCCTAATGTGATGCACCTATTTTTGCGTCTAAATCAGACAAGGAACGGAGGCTGGTGGCAAAACTCTGCTCCCATCCGCTGCGGCCCCCAGTAATGCAGCTGGGGTATGATATATGCCCCTCTTCAGAAGGATGCTGTCTGTGGGAATTGAGCCTTGGATGTGAGAGATGAATTATTAAAAGGAAATGGGCAACAGAGGAAGGAGCTCTGCAGTCCATAGTGACAGAACAGTCCCTTCCTTACCTTTATCATGGAGCTATTTCCCTAAAATGCAGTATTATTTATTTGCAGCTATGTGAGGCGTTGTGCAGGGTTGTGTAGCAAATGAAAGCAAAAGCTTGTCTGCAAAAGGAACATGGCTTAGAGCAGCGTCTTACTGTCAGTATCTGTGCTTTCAAATGTCTGCGGTTACAGTTGTCATGTAAGTGTTTTTGTAAAAAAAATACTGCTGTGTTTGGGCTCTACCTGTCACTTGTAGCTGAGGGCTTGGTAGATTTTTTTTTTTTTCATTTAAAATGTTATTTAAAATAGACTTGAAAATGAAGAGTGGATTTATCAGAGGGGTGGTGGCCCCCAAGGCTTTGCCCACCCTCGGTCCCCGCTGCCCCGGCTCCGTGTGGGGTGTGCGGCAGGCTTCGGTGCTCCAGCTGCAGCCAGCTGTGCTGTACGGCTCCGCGTCCAGCGTGTTTGCCCCGATTGTTTTTGCTGATGTTATTGCCTGTTCAAACAAGGCAGAGCTTTAGCCTCACAAAACCTCCTGTGTCACAAATGATTTTTTTTTTTTTTTCTATGAATGTTAAAATTTTCCAAGTGGAAAGAGTTGTTCTTTTTTAAACTGTTCACACTGGAGGAATTATAGTATCCTCGAACATCACTCACATACATACATCATCAGGCGGGCTGACAGTCAGAGGGGCTGGCGAATTGGGGAGGCAGGCTCGAGCAGTCTCCGAGCTGCTGCGTGTCATGTCCGTGTCTGGTGACGGGTTTAAGGGGCATTGCTGGGCACCCCCATGTCTTTGGGTTAGTACTAGCCCCTCCCGTGGTGGCTGTAGAGATGTTTTGATGAAAAGCTCACATGAATAGTCAGTAGTGTAAAAATCAAAGGCAAATGGTAGTGATCTGGAATGACAATAGAAATAAGAATTTTGCATGTGCCAGGTGTAACTGTGTGGCTGGAGCTGTTGCAAAGATATCAGCCTGGGGCTTACAAGAAAGTAACAAGATAAAATTAATTATCCGAGTTCTCTCTCTCTTTCTGTCAAAACTGTGCAGTATTATAAACGTATGTCTTCCTTACTCTCCCCCATGCCAGGCTGATATTTCTGCAAGTATTTTAAAATTTCATTTGTTTCCAAGTTTAAAAAACAAACAAAAGTGCCTCACTTTAAAGTTACCCTGCGAGGCAGTTATGTATAATTCATTGTCTTTTGTAAGCTTCTGCCAGGTCCCGCTGCTCTCACGAGGAGCAGTACAGTTTCTCAACATTGTCGCATTTCTTTCACCGATTGCTTCATGGCCTCATGCCCTGTCCGGCGTGATACAGGGAGCAGGGAACTGTCATGATGCAAACAAGTGTGATGGCATAAGGAATATGTTATGTATCGCTTTTGGAGTTACGAAATTATGGAACAGTTTTATTATGGGATTGAAATACAGCATTAATTGTATTCCATTACTGGTACGGGATTTAGCAGTCCAATTTCTTGATTAATAAACAAGAATTTGGCTTGAACATTTTTTAATTTTCTACCCTTGTTAGTCTTAACACTAATTGTTTTTTTATCACATTGGTACGTAGACAACAAAAAAAAAGGCATTCCACTGGTATTAGTATCGCATTGTCTTGCATTGCCTTTATTAAAACCTTCTTTGTCCTATTGTTGCTAAGTGATCTATCCATCTTAATATTTTCCTGATGTCTAAGCTACTGTCTGTTAATGGCATCCTAATGCATTCTGAATTGACATATTTCACATCATTTAAACTCTGCTTACCTATTTATCATGCAGAGGTCATAACTTGGTAAGTGAAAGTCACTCGAAGGATTTTTCTTTGCTATTTCTCTAATTTTCCATTGCCACGCTATAAGGAAATTACAGCTCTTCCACTCACTTATTGTACAGTTGTGATAAAGGCTCTTCCCCACCCTGGCATCCGATATACAGAGGAGCTTTGTACGTTTGATTTCCTTCTCTTCTGTTTGTGTCAGCCTAACGTGGCATTAAAAACTGGGAACCAGGATGTTTTGTACAGCCGTTCCTGGCCCTGGGAGGAACAAAGATGCCCCGGCTGGGGTGGCATCCACCCTCGCACAGAGGGACTACCAAGTCAGCGCTCGCTGGGGCTGGGATTACGTGTCACTCAATCTTGTCAAAAATTCTATGAATATTCAATGAGGATTTTAATGTATTGTCATCAAGGAAGCAATTTCTGTGTAGTCATATTAAGCATGTTGTCATCTCTGCAGTTTAAATACATTGTTTTGCCCATGAAGTGACCTTAGGCAATTTTAAAATGGTCTCATTTTTTTTTTCCATTTGCCTTATACCAAATAAATTAGTTTTACCTAATAGGAATGAACCTAATACGGATCTAACACATTTGTATAGGGAGAAGCACATTCTAATAAATAATCAGGGTATTATTCTACATATACCAGGATTTATCTTTTATGCTTAGGCTTACAAAAAAGGTTTGAGATATGGTCAGGTAGGCTGTGGTCAGGCTGTTCTCTAACCGAGGTTTCATAGTAAGTTCAGTTTTCAAAGGGGAGCCTGTTAATTTAGCTCCATACTTCCACTGCTGCTGCTGTTTAAATTGCTGTGTGCTTCATCGTTGTATGTTTAGGTGTTGTTTAAGCTTCATTGCCCAGGCAAGCTTCCCATTTGCATAGATAGTGTATGAGTATATTTTGTTTTATACAGATTATTGTGGGAAAACCAACTGGGTGATAGTAAATTAGAGATTTTGAAGTTTATTTTCTTGTGGACTTTCTGAATTACAGAACTTTCAGAAGTGCCTGTCTCTGTACATAGGTGAGAATGTGATGATTTTTTTTTTTTTTCCGTCAGTATGTCATGAATTACGTATTTTTCTTCTGAAATCAGAACAAACTATTTCAGGATATACAGCGTGTGGCATTTTAAACTGAAATGTGAACAGCAGAGCCTTGTTAGTCACGCCAGTGGTTGTACTGGGAACAGCAGGTATATTGTCAGATGGACTGGAACGGTGGGATGGTGCAGTGAAATCAAGGGAGAAGGCATTAGGGTATGAAAATACTTTGTTAATATGCTGATCATTAGAAAACCTGAAAATCCTGAAAAGTACAGAAAAGTATATTTTGCTTTAAACTGATTTGAGTAGACTACTTATTAACTCAATTAAACAGCATTTTGGGCTGGGAAGGGAACGATATATTCATAGCTCCAAAATGTACCTCTGGGCCAACGCTTTAAAAATTAACTGGAAAATTTCAGTACCTTTTATGTTTGTGTGAGAACATGAAAGTATCTGATTTTTCAGAGGATGGATTATCATCACTTCCAGGACCAAGCAGGAGTCACTTTTTCAAAAGACAGTCATTATTTCAAAGGATACCAAGCAGTTTTCTTACAAGTGATTGCGTTCCTGTACCCAGTGTCCTGATACTGGAGGAGAAGTTTTTGACGGTTTTGCAAGGTGACATTCCCAGCCTTGAGCTTTACAGCTAGACTTGAGAAAACTTTCCTTAGTACCTTCCCAGGGTTGTTTCTTCTCTTCTATGAAAGCTATCAAAGTAACTTAGTGATAAGAACCTTCCAGAAGTTTATTTTACTTAAGTTACTTCATGCATCAGATGCATGTGGACCTGGTAATGCTCTTTGGTCATATCCCTTGCACATGGATAAATATACTGAATATATGGATAAAACTGAGCTGTGGTTATGGATGAATGCATCTATGTACTTTTAAAGACAGGCTGCAAGGTATGTTTTATTCAACGACACAAAGTTGTCCATTTGTAAATAAACAGGTAGTCCTTGCTGGAAAAGCATACTTTTTATTTGCTAAAACCAGGAACGACTGATTTAAATCATCATTATAATCCATTATTTTATTTCTGATTCTTAATGGGACTAGATTGTAGGAGAAGAAATAATGTAAAAACTCATATGATTAGATATGAGTCAATCTCTGATGTCACTGTTAATTTCTATAAATTCTCTAAATCTTCAGAAGCAGCTGCCCGTTCCCAGGAGTGAGGTGATAGACCTGGTGGGGTTGGTCAGGTAAGGTAGGGCTGTCCTTAGCCGAAGAGTCAACAGGTGATGAGCCCTTCAAGACCTGACAATTGGTGCAGCTCTGTGAACGTATGAGAAGAAGAGTATTTCTTGTGGGTCAGGCCAACTCTAGATGAGGGTTAGTTGAGTTGTGTCTGGGACAAGAGAATTTTAGACCTTGTTTGCCCTAAAAACTAACATCTGTGCTGGAGCCATGCCTGGTGGGAAGGGTCAAGAGCCGGGGCAGGGATGGAGAGAAGCCAACGTAAGTGGTATAGCCATCCTCGACTCATGCATTCCTCTGGCTCTGCAGACGCCTACCTTTCTTCTGTAGTCCAGACATTAGAGACATGGAGAGAAAGGGGTTGGGCTTTTGTACTGCGAAATACAGTCTCACTGGGTGTATTGGCTGTGCTAAGTTCCTGTAGTCCAGACATTAGAGACATGAAGAGAAAGGGGTTGGGCTTTTGTACTGTGAAATACAAAGTCTCACTGGGTGTATTGGCTGTGCTAAGTTTCCTAAGTAAAGGGCCCGATTTTCTAACTGCACCACATGCATATTTGATCATCTTCATAAGAACAGCTTTATGCCCATGTGCAGTCACATGCAGGGGCCTGGGTTGTGGCAGTTACAGTGATTTTTTCTGTTGTTTCAGTGAGTCTTCTCCAGTGGATTAAAGAAAAAAGGAGAAAAATTGTTCAGATTGATCGTTGCCAAACAAAAAGGCAAGAACATCAAACGTCCCCAACTCCTGATACAGGATATTTACAGTATAAGGCAATACGAGTTTTCTTTAAGCTTCATGTTTTCAACCAATTTTTTTAATGTTTCAAAAGCCCTGTGGTAAAGTCAAAGCAGACTAGCGCAGAATTAACAAATACGACTCTAGTACGCCTGCAGGGCTTTGGATGTACATATAAAGTAGTAATCCTGTCTGAAGTGATTTTTTCGGAGTTGCTTATAAAGTCTTTTGATGACTTTGTGTGTTTAAAAGCATTTATTGTTGTGGTCAGAAGAAATGATATTTTTCTCATGATTTCCACCGAGAAAAGACTTTGTGGTTTTCTGTCGTTTCTAACATCTTGCAAAGTCCACCAGCAATTAGTACTAAAGCCCAGGAGAAAGAGTCGTGCTTCGTGGCTTTACTTTGTTTCCCCTGAAATGTGTGTTAGATTTCAGTACTGCAGAAATTAATTTCATATTGTTTTGCATTCTAAGCAGGCTCAGTCGTATTGTTTTAAGCTGGTTGTATTACACAGTTGCACTCGGGTTTTAAATGAGTGCATAAGTATTTGCAGGAAAGAGGGAAAAAATCTTTACTTGTAAAAATGACTTGTCCTAATTAATATAGAATCTATATGCATTACTCTTCATTTAGGCCTGTAGTTGATTGCTGTCTCAGTGACTTCTCAAAGACAGACAACTGTAATACCATCAGCTGAAACTCTAGAGATGTATTTTAGGGATGTTCATAACTAAAAGTATTGAAGAATTAGCAAGCAACAAATATATAGTATTTTATTCTAAGGTATAAAAAGTAGTATGAGCTTGGGGTTTTTTGACATAGGAGAAATGGAGGAACAGAGGATAGACATGAAAGAGCTTATTGAAGATTGGAATTTAACTCTTACTTCTGATAAATATTTTTAAAGCTGGCATCGGTCATCCTTTCCTCACTCACCTCCCTCTCCCTGTGCAGAGTTGCTGGGGGTCCGGTAGGTAACACAGACCCTCTGCTACCCCGTGATTCTAAAAGAAAGATCAAAACAAACCTATACTTCTCGCCCCTTCCCCCCCAACCCTTAAATACTCATTATTTAATTTACAGTGGGCATTGTGAACACTTGTAGCTGCACGATGAGGTGCTATGAGAACGCTGGTCTGGATGGAGCCCATTTTGTTCCTTAACAACAGGCAGCAGAAAGAGGGAATTCTGCCGCATCCGCGCTCTGTTATCTTGCTGAACGACCCGATTTGGGCTGTTCTTCAATATACTCTTCGGGAACATTGTTCTGTTTGTAATGTTCTTGCGTGACCTAAAATGAATAACGTGGGAGCTGTCAAATTGTAAAATTAGGCACATTATTAAAAAAATCTGTGGAAGAAGAATTTATTAAGGTCAGGTGATATTTTCCTCTGTACTAGCATTTAAAAAATAAAGTTCAAGGGATTTTTGTCTCTTTAGAAATCCCACTAAGCTGACAATAGAGACACAATTCTTATTTCTTTACATTTACATCCTCTGTTATTATTTAGCTGCCATATAGATAGACATATGGTACCTTGTATGCTCTGCATACACTTTGAGATTTGAGTTGTGCAATCATCTAATAGTGTAATTTGAAATATTGAGTGCTTGGGTTTGCTTTCCAGAAAATGTTATTATTGTTCTTTATACATTGTTTGGCAACTTCCTCATCTTAAACTGCTCTGTCAGAGGATGTGAGAGACATTCCCCTACCACAGAGAAAGGCATCGACTAATATGATCTGAAAAATTAGAAACTGCATCTTTTTGCAGCATTTGAACATAAAGATGTAATGAATGACAGAACCCTGTCAAACCAAAGTACTGAGTAAGTCAGCTTCTTGTCTCTGAGGAAGGTCGGGTACTAAAGGAGGTATTTCTGAGCAGAGCAAGCCTGTAGTGATTTATTCCACAAGCCCCAAAATTTAAGGAGAACTAACTTTGGAATAATATTGAGCTTGATCTCATAAATCCTTTACTAACTGAGTTAAGTTCCTATTGCAAAATGGATTTTAAACTCTTTGTTGGTTTTTTTTTTTTAATATTTTTTTCTTTATGCTTACTATAGAAAGAAGACAATTTGAGCATTACTGAGAGATTTTCCCTATGCCTGTCATTCACAAGAATATGAGAATTTTCAACCTGTATCAGGATTCTTTCTCGTCAAATTTATATGTGCTTTTGCCAATTGAAAAATTAAATTGCAAGGCTTAACTAAAAAGTAAAAATCCCCTACTTACTAGCCAAAAAGCTATCAGCGTGCCAATTAATTTATTTCTTCCTTTATGCCACAGTGAATAGTATTTTTAAAATGTGTACATTTCTGCTGTGCATCTTAACCTACTTAAGCCTGTGCCATAAGCTCTGGGTGGCAGGAAGACATGACGTACTTGACCTCTGCTCACCAGGGCTGCAGGTTGGTCCATTAACGTGCCCTCGTGAGGCCCCACCTGGAGTCCTGTGTCCAGGTCTGGGGCCGCAGTACAAGAAAGATGCAGAACTGTTGGAGAGGGTTCAGAGGAGGCCACGAAGATGATGAGAGGGCTGGAGCACCTCCCCTACGAAGAGAGGCTGAGGGAGCTGGGCTTGTTCAGCCTAGAGAAGAGAAGGCTGCGGGGGGACCTCATTGCAGCCTTCCAGTCCCTGAAGGGAGCGTACAAACAGGAGGGGAACCAACTTTTTAAAAGGGTAGATAATGACAGGACAAGGGGGAATGGACTAAAGCTGAAGGAGGGAAGGTTTAAATTAAAATTAGGGGGAAGTTTTTTACAGAGAGGGTGGTGAGGGGCTGGAACAGGCTGCCCAGAGAGGTGGTGGATGCCCCATGCCTGGAGGTGTTCAAGGCCAGGTTGGACGGGGCCCTGGGCAACCTTGTGTAGATCCAGGCCTGGAGGTTGGTGTCCCTGCCTGTGGCAGGGGGGTTGGAACTCTGTGATCCTTGGGGTCCCTTCCAACCCAGACCTTTCTATGATTCTATGAAACGTGCTCATCGGGTACTTCTGGTTTGCCACAAGCCCAAATGTGTTGTACTATCACCCACCTAAAGACGGTGCATGTGTTCATGGCTTAATCGTTGTAAAACTATAATTTACCACAATGCTCCACGTTCAGAGATGGATAAGTTGTTGCTCTGTTCCAAGGCCGGTAGTGCCGTGGAATAAGTTGCTTTAGGAGCTGGTGGCATCTAGAGGTTTTTTGAAGGGGTACCTTTGATGTTACTATAAGTGGTAGAGGGACTAAGGACCTCTTTAGATCCCATCCAGTCCCAGTTTTTGATTCTATGGCGGAATATGATTCCCTCTAGGGGAGTAATAAAAATGCCCTGCAGAGACCCTTTTCTTTAATAGAATTTGATTTATTAAATAAGTACCTATGTCCATGTACGTCTATATATGTATAATCTATTTGAGTACAGATTTACTATGATTTCTAAGATGGAAGAAAATCCTTCCACTTCTCATTTTTTCATTATACTGTATAGAAATAAACAGATTTGAACTCTGAAAACTCTTCATACTCATAAGATTTTTCTGTTGCTTGAGTGTGTAAGTGACAAAATAGGTTTTTAGGCTCACAGTATGTGTGTGGGGGGGAAAGAAGACCCAAAAAGCTAGATTAAACTTCTTAAGTGAAAGACACAACAACTAGATATCTATCTATAAATGCAAAGACAATATAAGGATAACAGTTCATGAGGTAGACACTGATATGTGGTTGTAGGGGTTTTTTACTATTATTTTTATCTTCATTTTTTATTAGTATTGTAGTTATAGTAGGTGTAGAATATATTGCCTGCTGTTGCAGAGCCAGCAGATGGAGCAAAAGAGCATGATAAATAGTTGGATAAATATACACTGAATGCACTGGTTCCGAGCTGGGGGAGGGGAAGTGTCTCCAACCTTTTTTTGCTCAATATTTGACCAGTGCCATGGCTTCCCATCTGTCTAATCCAGCTCCGGTTCCTGCCTGTAGCGGTGTGAGTGACTACTTTTAACTTTCCACGTAACGACTGTTTCACGCCCCAGAAAAACAGGTTGACTTCACTTATGACAGTCTTAGCTTTTTGCCAGTCTACTTTTATATGGAAGAGTGTCCATGGGAAAGAACTGATTCAGTTTTCTCTTCCTGAAGAATTTGGCTTATCGGGTAATTCAGAGTACAAATCTTGTCCCATGAATGCCTCAGTTGATGAACTCAGCACAGTATATTTATTTTTTTGCTTTTTTTTTTTTTTTTTTTTTTTTTTTTTTTTTTTTTTAATTACACTGCAAGAAGACTTGCAACTGTGAGGCCACCATAAGCTTCTAAATTGAGCTCCAAATCCTTCCTGCTTGTGGTTGCCCTAGGGTAACATTGCAGAGGTTGGTAAATCTGCTGTGGGGTTTGGGAAGGCTGCGGAGAGGGAGTGTTTTCCTGCCCCCAGCCCCTTGTAGCTGCACACTCTGCAAAGGGATTTCATCGTTACATCTCTTGAATATGAAAATACTATATTGCAGATGAGTTTTGATGTGCCCCTTGTTTGATGTCCTACCCACTACGGTTTAAAGTTAGGTTGTTGGGTTGGTCATGCTGGAGTAAGATAAGCATAATTGGGCGCTGCTAAGGATAGCAGAATGCTGCTAACAGGATTAGCAACAAAATTAAGACTGTTTTTAGTAGGAAAAATTAATTTTTATCCTAAGGAGAATGTTAAATGGTAAATCTGTTCTATTAGGTCAGTGATAACCATTTGGGGTTTTTTGACAGCGTTTCAGCTCTACAACCACTCATTGTGCAAAGAAAGGAGTATTTAATGAAAATATTGATACAGTTTTCTGTGGAATAAAGTGGTTTGATCGGAAAAATATACATATACATATATATGCATATGGGAGTGGAAGCCATCTGTCCTCGTACATAAGGCTATGAGCAACCTGATCTAGTTGAAGATGTCCCTGCTCATTGCAGGGGGTTGGACTGTAGATAGCCCTTAAAGGTCTCTTCCAACCGAAACTATTCTATGATTTTATAAGAATAAAGAACAGGAGACTTGTTGGGATTTTTTTACATAATTTCAGGCTATTTTTCAAATTTATTTTAATACACTGTGGACTTAAACTGTTTCAGAGACAATGTCACTGGGTGGTATTTTATTTCTGCTGACCTGGGCGCGGTTCGGGTACGGGTGTGGATACACGTACGCTGGGCTATAATTTCCTGAAGGCACGTGGCTCCACACAGATACGTGGAGGGCTTTCCATTGATAACCCATGACAAACGCCATACGTTCTTCTGTGGTTATGACTTTAGTTCTTATGCTCTTGTTATACAACAAAGAAAGAAATTACTGAAACAACTGGTGAGATGAGAGTGCTGCCTTTTAGTTGCAGTATTAACGTACACATTTTGCGACACCCATCCATTATATTTGTGTATACAACCTTACCAAAAGTTTCAGTCTTGATGAGCTTGTATGAGGCCTCTTACTCAAACCTAACTTAAACATCACAGAGTTTTGTGTTGCGACTGGTACTTTATAGTACCAACAGCAAATTCTAGCAGGCTGAGTTAGAATTTAGTAAGGATCCTCTGGAGACTGGGAAACTTAGACAAAGTCTTGCTTTTCAGGCTTTCTCCCCTACATTCTCCATTTCTGCTAATTTATTTTTGTGTATTTTTGCCTTTGTTATGTGCAATGCTCCCCCTCGTTCTCTACGCCATCTGATACTTCAGCAGCAGTCTCCCTCCCTGCCTAAAAAGAGAAAATAGTTTCTCAGGTTGCACATGGGTTTTGTGGAAAATATTTTTGCTGTCTTAGCAGAGTGCAGTGGCAGTTCCCTACAAAAGCAGCTGTGCTACAGCAGTGCAAAATACTGCTGTGTAAGAGGATACATTCCAGCTTCAAGTTAATATTCTTGTTCTATCCTCGTTAGTAAGATGAGACGGCCATTCCCTTGCAATTTATAATAGCGATTACATACCCTTGGCTTACGTGAGGTTCTCCCACAATGCTTTAATTTCTTCTGGCCTTTCTGATATCACTGTATAATATTTGTGTGGAATGTAGAAGTACATTGGAGCCACAGAGGTAACTATAACCACCTGCTTTTGCAGGTAAAGTAGACTGATTTAGTTACTTTCTCAGTGAGGTGGGAACAGAGTTGGGAATAGAAGCCAGTGCTTTAAATGCTCAGTTTTGTGTCATCTTTGCCAGTAGACCTCGTATTGATATTGGCAGTAAAACTGTTGTGAAGAAATGATAGCTGAAGAATGTGTTAACTTCTGTGTCAAACGGAGGTGAAAATGCACACAGTGGGTAACGAAGCATCCTCTGCTACGTTTCCTCTTTTGAAGATAATTTGGGCAGAGGGCTGGAATCAGGAGACTGAATCTGGCTGATGGAGTTACGAGCCCTCCATGCTGATGGAGGCAGGGTCACCCCCCTGCCAGACCACGGTCGGCAGCGTGGCAGGAGATGGATGCGCCCTCAATGTCCGTGCAGGCCTGGGTACGGATCTGTGCTGTCTTGTTGCTGGTCCTGAGGATAATAAAAAATAAAAAAGTATGAAGTTTTCAGCTCAGAAACTTTTGAGAGAGCAACTTGGTGATGTCAGCTGGGCCAAGGTGTGTGAGCACTTAAATTCGGAGATGTAGAATATCTGGAGGTCAGTGTTATAAACACTACTTGTATCTTATGTCCTCAAGCAAAGCAGAAGTATTCTGGTCAGGCAGAGATGAAAAGCAACGTCTAGAATGGTATTGGGAATGAGCAGCCTCCAAGGAACGTGAAAACAGACTGAGCAGAGAAATCAAGAGCAAGAAAAGAAAAAGTGACATCTTAGAGGTGTAGTGATTAAGAGAGAGTAAGCAAAATTTAAGCTGACTTAATCTCGCAAAAGAAAATTTAAATGATAGCTAGAGGTTAATAAAAGAAAAACAGGAAAATAGAAGTGGGATTGCCTTAATTCCGAATGAAGTTGAGATTAAATGCAACTGGTTATCCCCAAATTACCTCTTTCCTTTCCCAAAAGGATAATAATGGATAAGATGGCTAATGGCAATGAAGAGAGAAATAGCAGTTACTAATTGGAAAATATTTTATGTACAACCAAAATTTTAAGAGGAGGAGAGAAGCTTATTAAAAGGGCTGCCAACCTGTTGTTCTTACCTCATCCTTTGGAAGGTGTTTTGAGAAAATAAATATTTTCTGATCTAGTAGACAGAAATGGCATAAAGTATAGTCTGAGTTTTCTGAAAATACGTAACTGATACTTCTACTCGGTCTGGGCTTCACTGAAGTGCTTAATAAGCATCACTTCAGGAAATTATTAGTGAAACTGGAGATGATGAGAATTACTTAAAGAATGGAGAGTGTGAGAGAGGACTTAATGTAAAGTAAGGCAGAAAGAGGATTTTTAGTGATGTGTAAATTGGTCTTGGTGTGTGCTTTATTTAATATTTTCATCAGTGATCTTACTGGAGGGTTGTTCAAATGGAATATGCTGAGAATGTGAGTTAGGACAGAATTATCGATGTATAGTAAATAATTGGAATATCTGGAAGAAAGATGATGAAGATGGGTAAAATACAAATGATACCATGAACAAATACAAATACATGAACAATACAAATTTCATACCATGAACTGCAAGGATATGCGCTGAAAGACTACTAATATTATTTTTTTTAACCGTGAGCTTCCCAGTTCTTATTATTCCACAGTTTGAAACGATGCAGAGAAAATACGGGTTGTGGCGGATGGCTGCAGGTTAACTGCAAGCCACTGATGAAATACAGCCATGAGAGAGGTCACGTATGATGCACTGTATGAGGAACTTCCACTGAAGAGAGGGAAATCGTAATGTCATTGAATAAGGCTTTTGTCTCATCTCAGACCCCGTGTGTTACTCTTGTCATCACGTTCACAAACAAAGAATTCATGCCGGGACAGGGCAGAAAAGATTTGTTAACGTGATGGAGGAAACCATGGACACGAGTGTCCTGAGAAGGTCAGACGGAGTGGCTGGCAGCACAGCCAAGTGGGGGCTGAGAGCACGTATATGTTTGCTGTCTGCAAGGATACCGGAAAATTATAGTAGTAGGGAGTGCAAGGAGTTACTTCAGCCGAATGCCAGCATTAGCATAAGAAATAAATTGATGTAAACTGACAATTACTACTTTTAGGCTTGACGCTGGGAGGCTTCTGCCCATGAGTGATCGCTTTGACAGACGCAGTTGATCTGGACACCGAGCTGACTGTAAAGTCGAGTGTGATCTGTTTTTTAAAAGGGTTTATATGAACTAAGTGTGAACAGTAGTTGAAAACTAGAGTCAGTGACCCAAAAGGTCCCTTTCAGGCTTATATGCCTCTCTTCCCAGTAGTATACTAATGACATTATAACTTCAACTGAGTAAATATAAACCTTTATGCATTTATTTATCCCATTTCTGGAATTTGCTGAACTGACTGGAACACAGAATCAAAACCAAACAACATTTCAGTGTTCAGCCGCCCTTTACTATCTCTAAGTATGCTAATGTGACATTATAAGGTAGTCATACATTTTGCAAAGGAATTGTGCTTTCATGCTTCTTTGAACAAAGTTTCAGGTTGTCTTTGCCTTTAGGATATGGGATTTTTTATTTTATTTTATTTTTTTTTTTAAGCCCTAAACAAAATGGTAGAAAGCACCACGCTGTATTAGGATATGTCTGTGCAGCTGTGCAAAAAGAGATAATGGTGCATTCAGCTTTTGGCTAAGATTCAGTACTTTTCATCTGTCATCAGAGGTTGAAGCAGTAATGCAAAGCGATACTGGAGAAGTATTATTCTGCTACAGTGACAGCACCATTAAAATCAGTAGAATAGTGGTGTTTGTTTTTTTTTTTATAATCCCTATTACAGTTAAAGAATTAACATGCCCGTTAGTTGTACGAAAGCAGGAAATTATCTGGTTGTGTGCTTGTTTGGGGTGTGTTTGGTTTCAGAAGGCTTTGCCTTTCTTGTAAGGAACAATGTATCTTGCCTAGGGCTCTGGGGTTTTAAAAACATCAGTATTAAGTTAAAAATCCATCCACTTTGGGAGAAGGATGGATATTATGAGACTGTAAATCCCTCAAACATACTGGTTATAAAGATTATATTGACCACTGTGCTCTACGGTATATGTAGTCATGGGTGAATCTGTAGTTAAAATCCGTGGTGATATATATCCATGAGGGAAGTGATTTCTAGGTAGAGCTGTTACAGGGTTGCTAACTAACTCTTCTGCAGTTGTTAAGGTATCCCAGTGTAGGCTGATATTTTTTTTTTTTTTTTTTTAACAAGGTCTTAATTTTTCACAGCTTTATTACTGGAATGGGAAAACTGGCTTCAAGCTGAAAATCTGATTGTTAACAATGTTTGTTTTCTCCCTGGTCTTACAAGAACCCCCTTTTTTTAGCTCTTACCTGAGCTAGATGTATGTTTTATTTTTAATGGCCTATCATCTATTTTACCTATTTATGAAAGTAATGTATATTCGTTTCATATCATAGCTTAGTTTATCAAAGAAAATAGTTTTATTTAAACCAGACTTACTAAAATCAGTGTTAGATACCTAGTTATTTTCAAAGGCTGGTTTTAATTACCTTTCTTGAGATTACAGAGGAAATCTACGGCATAAAAGAGAATTGCCAACTTCTTATCTTTTTCCACAAGGTTATAAAAATATTTTGTTACAGTTCTTCAAACACAAGTCTGTATTGAACTGAGACAATACTACATTTATTACCAGAGTAATTCAGGCTGTTGAACTGTGGTTTCCAAAGGTGAAAGGCTGATACATTAACCCACTGATCTGCAAACGTATGACAGTTTGTGAAAAATGTTATGTATCATTCTCCTCCAAAAAGCGTGGCAGAGAGCATGGTAAAATGGAGTGGAAACAAATGCTAATGTTAGCTGAGCCTTTTTAGCAGAAAGTGTATTTTTTACGTCAGGAAGCACACAAAGAATCAGTTGTATTTTTCTGTAGAAATCCTGGAGGTCTAAACCTTCAGTTATCCAAACTTGTCTTAGTCTGGCTTTTATTTCAGAAAAAAATGTCAGTTTAAAGCAACAGACGTCTGAAGAATGGTTCATTGATTGCAAAGTTTTTGAATAGCCATTCTGTTTGCTTTCCAGAATTTTCCCAAACCCATTGATTTAATTTTTCACATAAATGCTGGGTATAAAATGAACTTTCTCTTCCTAGGGTGTGGTGCCTTCGTGCCCTGGCACTGAACGCTGCTCTCTATAGCTGAGGCTTCATATTGGATATACTTGTCCGCTGCACGTTGGCATTATTTTCACTAGCCATAACCATTGTAGTCCCATCTGTATTTTGACTAGCCTTTTATCTCCCATCCAGTACTTCAGGGCAAGTGCATCCATCCTTCAATTAGTCCTTACGCAAGATGGATATAACATCAGAGCTTATAATGTACGAACTTCTGAAACTGTGTGCAGTCCTCTTTTTGTATGTAAATATTGTAAGTAACTTCAGAGAGATGGGTAGTTGTTCATCAAAGTATTTTTTCATAGTTTCTGGTTTTATATCATTTTCTTTATTTTGTCTATGATGTTTTCCTGTTTATTAGATTTAGATGGTAACTCTGTTTTAGATAATAACTGATGGCGAGGGATATATGAGATATTTAGCAAGTCATTATGTGAGGCGCATTGCTATTTAGAAGTCACCTCTGTGATAACCCTGGAAAAATGAGGGAAGGGAGTAGAAAATTAGTTCTGGTAGAGAGAGCGCTGCCCTCTTTTTTTTTTTTTTCCCCCGATCCGGTAACAGCTGTAAAACCTCAGTGTTTCTTCCTCCTTCACAGTAAAGGAAGTTCTTTCACCCTTATTTCAGAGGACTATGCTTCAAAACATTTATTTATTTATTTAGCTGGTGGCACTGAGATGGGTCCTGAGCTATTCCTCTTCCTATCTCTGACCAGTTGTGTTTCTCCATTAGTACCTGGTGACCACTGCTCTGTTGAGAGCTGCTGGAGCTTTTGGTGGACAAACTCAAGATTCCTATGAAATCAGTCTTTTACATATTGCATAGTCTCTTCTCTACTTGTGTCTTCATGGACAGGTTTTGAAGCCAGCTCACAAATTAGGGTTGGTAATGACCACACTTCATTAGTAAAATAAGATGATTTTTTTTTTTTATTTTTTCTGGAACAATGCTGCTAAATGTATAGATGGATTTGTTGTATAGAGAAGTTAAAATTTGGCATCTCTGATTTATGAGGGAAAGTGATATGTGTATCTATTCAAGCTCTGAAACAGGAGCAAGCAGTGAAGGAGGATCTGTTTGCACTGGTACTTACTAAAGGACCTTCTAGGTTACAATATTTCATAATATATAAAAAAGAACTGATGCTTGCTTTGTTCTTTGAGGGATGTGCTTATCATGAAATATGGGACTTGTTTTGGGCTGCGACTGTTAAAAGCTTATTGTTATATCACTCACATTTCTGGAATCTCAAAAGAGAAAGCAATTTAGATCTTAATCTTCAGTTCTTTACTTAGAGACTACCCAGAAAAGCAGGTTTGCGCAGGTTTCCTCGCTTTAACTCCTCCTCTATCATCATCTCAAGGCCACAGACAGGATTCCTAGAGTTGACAGAAATGAGATATTCTCCTCTTTTCCCAATTCTTTTCATTCTGCCCTTCTGTATCCCCTCTCAGTGACCTCTCACAAGAAGAAACTAATAGTTTTTTAGCTTCAGAAATGGGCAAGAAGTACTTTTGAAGGATGTTATATCCTTTATTGGCTGCCCAAGGTAAATAATAGTTGGTACCCAATTTCTTCAAGATAAACTCAAGATCAGATGTTATTATAAGCCCTACTTTATTTATTTATTTATTTT
>KL255160.1:0-11812 GCA_000699545.1 Podiceps cristatus
ACCCAAAACATTCTATGGTTCTATGATTTATAATAGTAATCTGTCACAAGTTTTGTCTTCAGATATAACATTTACACCTTTTAAGAAAAATATAGCTGCTTTAAAATGTGATGATCATAACGGGCGGCCTCATACCTAAATTGTTAAAACATACTGATATGTTGATATTTGTAATTTTTTTTTCTGTATGACTTCCAGTTCTCTTTTCTGCAATGACTGTAGAGCATCTATTTTTAGAGGTAATGTTTTATTATGCTACTTCTCTAATAGCAAAAATTCAAGGCATGAAAAATGCTGTTCCCAAGAATGATAAAAAGAGACGAAAACAGTTGGCTGATGAAGTTGCCAAACTAGAGGCAGAACTTGAACAGAAGCACAAGGAGGAATTAAAGCAGCTGAAGGAAGCTTTACCTGAGCAGAATAAGGTAGGTGCCTTAACTTTAGCTGAAGTTCTACAGATACAATTTGTGTTAAGGCTTCTTTAACTTTTAAAAACTATAATGAAGTAACACTTTAAAGTATTTTGCCTTTTCCTCACAATATAAACTCTTCATCTGTTACATGGTGGGTGGGCAGTGCTAGAAGGGGCATTTAACTGTGGATTTTTTGTTGTTGAGCAGTATTTGGGTTTGCTTTACAGGCTAGGCTCTGTTGTTTTAAATATTATTTTTTATGTTCCTGTTACAGTGTCACTAATTATCTTATGTAGATTACTAGAGTATTGTTGGCCTTCAGTAGACATTTAACTGATCCAGTGTGTTTTGTTTTGCAATTCTGTCAACAATGTAACTGACCTTCTTGTAAGAAGACACTTTCTGTGATAATGAGAATTGTCTTCTTAAATACTGCTGTTCTGCCATATTGGCAACACAGCTACATACATAAATGCTTCCAATGTGCTGTTTGATGACAAACCACTTAATGGTAAGTCTCTGTTAAAAATTCTTTGAATTTAGCTACAGGAAACATGACCACCCGAGTAAACTAGCTACTATTAAATACTAGCATGACCCTGTAAAAATCTGTAGTAGTTTTAAATCAGACACTTAAACAGATAATTAATGCATAAGCATTAAACATAATGCTTCTGTTTACCTGTATCTTTGATTAGTTTCAACCGTCTCTTTCATTTTGCTAAATGAGCTGTCAAAACTTTTGGGATACATAGTTTCTTTCACTTCACTTTTGTATTTGCATTTAAACTATGTCCATGCTTCCAAGGGTGACATCTAGTTCATACTGTTATGGGGTTAGCTCAAATTTTCTTACGAAGCGTCAGCTTGCTGTCTTCTCCAACTGTTGGTTATGCTTTGGTATGGAAGGTGGAGCCTTCTCCTGCTGTAATTGTCACAGAACTTGATAATGGTTGTTTGGGTACTTCAGTGGGCTGGTGTGGTGAGGCAAAATTTTCCCTTTCAGGCAGTAAACAGTGTTCACGCTTCAGTGTGGAAGCTTGTAAAAGAACATACGGGTTAAATTTGAGATGTACAGTTCATAACTGTCTTTTTGTTGAGACTACAGACAAAGTAATAAAATGCATGACAGTGGTTTGGGATATTGCTTTACTTTTGGCTTTGACAGGTTCTGTGCTATACATGGATCTTTGTGGTTAAACTTCATAAATATACCCTGGAACTGCCTAGGAACAGAACTTAAAGCTGTTTCAGGAGATGCACATCTCAGTTATCATTTATATTAATAAGAACACTTAACATTTTTTTTTTCTTTTAGACAGATTCTATAGTTGATGGGGTTGGGAATTTAGATCTTGAAGGAGGAGAGCAACAGATTCAGCATCCTCGAATATCAAAAGCACAGAAGAGACGGGTATGATTTAACACTTAAAATTTTACAAATGTTTGATTGAAGTTACAGTCATGTAAACTTAACTGTAATAACCAAAGTCAAACAATTTTGCAGGGGACATTAGCTGGCTAATTCAGTATTGATGCTGTATCTACTGGGTGCCTTGAAAATCTGTAAAGCTGCTACCTAGAGATATGTAAGCATTTTATAAATAGTTGTACTTTTTTTGCCCTCAGCCGTGAGCTGAGAATCAGAATAGGTCAGGAGACAGGAGACAGAAAAGACAAATGAAGTAAAGCAAATGATTTCAAAAGAATTTCACTAAAGACATTAATAAATAAAGTATTTGAATTTAATATTGTAAAATACTACATGAAAATATATGCAAGTACCAGAACTTTACAAATTTATCAAAAGACCATTAATAATGAAATTCTTGTAAATTTTGGGGCTGTTAAGAAACACAACCTGGTGTCCAGGCCATTAGGGTTAAATCTTGTTAAGCTTCAGATGTGAAATTGTGATGAATTAACAGTTGTACCTGTACGAATGCTGGTTCGGGGCCAGAGGAGCCTGCTTTATTGCAGAGTCCATCCCCTCTTACATGATCGCTACTGCAGAGCTGCCTTGGTACAAACATTAATGTATGTTCTTAATTCATTACACCATGTCTAGGCAAACTAGAAATGCTGTAGTGTAGTTTTCCTATATTTTGTCACCTAAACCAGCCTGGTCTTGATTTATGATGAATTTTAAGCGTGAAAGTCAAAAGATCATTCTCTGTACTGACTCCTTTTTCATTTGCTTGTTTACTTTGACTCTCACTCCCTTGTTAACTTAAGTGTAAGCTTACGAAGTGTTCCATAAAAGTAATTTTTACATAATGTATTATTTCATCCCCTCTAGTATTCTCTGTATGCATTCTTATCCATCCTTTAGGTTAGGAGCAGTCTTTTATGATGTATAGTACCTAGCCTGAGGGAGTTTCAGTTTCATGACGTGAGCCCCATTATGCAATCATATGCTTAAGTGGTAGATCTCACAGTTATTATGAAAGAGCAATATTTTCTGTTGTTTAATTAGAATTCCCATACCTGAGTTGTTTTGCCCATGTGGTGAAATAGGTGATACTGAAGAAATGACTGCTATTAATAGCCTTTATGTGGGTGTGGTAGTGTGTTATTTTGCATGTTGATATAATTAAGATTTCTCCTGTCACATAATTTCAGGTGTGGTGTCAGAGGCAGTTGGGATATATTGATCACTTACCATTCGCTAAAGTTTGGGTTTAGGACATCTCTAAGATTTGGTAGTACTGATTCAGGAGAACATTTCACAGATAATGAATGAACTGAGAAAACATTTGAATAGTTAAAAGCAAGCACTAAGCCAAGAACTGTACAGGCATCTTCTAAATTTTAACATTGGATGTAATTTTTATGTGGTTTTCATCTAAGGAAAAAAAAGCTGCCTTGGAGAAAGAAAGAGAAGAAAGGATAGCTGAAGCTGAGATAGAAAATCTAACGGGTGCTAGACATCTTGAAAGTCAGAAACTTGCCTCCCTATTGGCAGCAAAGCAGTTAGAGATTAAACAGATCCCTTCAGATGGCCACTGCATGTACAGAGCTATTGAAGATCAGCTCAAGGATCACCAGAATTCCTGGACTGTTGCAACTCTGAGGAACCAAACAGCAAAGTATATGCAGAGTCACTTTGATGACTTCGTGCCATTTCTTACAAACCCTAGTACTGGAGAAATGTATAGCAGAGGTAAGACTTGTGGCATCAGAGACTTTAAAAACTGTTACAGCTATTTATGGTATTTCTCGGTCTCAGTTACAGCTGAATTGAGACTAACCCATTATGGTGTTTGTTCTTGAACTTTGTTGGTTCAGCTGTGTTCTGTGGAACACGGGATTATGATCCACTCTGAAACTTGGTACACCTGAATCTTTGTAATTTATCTTTTTTTTATGTAATCTAGCAAACATTATTCCCCGTTTAAAAAAAATCAGAACTTGCTGGTTGCTGGATGTTAATCATGTTGTGGGATGTGATTTAAGTTGTATTACAAACAGCTTGTCTACCAGGTTAGGGAGGATTTTTTGCCAACTCTTACATTGTTGTTTTGAATTTACATAGGGAAGCTGTTAAAAATGAGTGTGAAATTCAAGCAAATCTCTTTTATAATAGTTTACATAGATGCTTTTTCACTGTTTATGCTAGGCCTTTTGGAGCCTGTTCTTATAAACAGACTAAACTAAAAAATATAAAGGCATTTAGTGCGGAGCAGTGGTGGAGGCTGAGTAAATGCAGTTAAATGGAATTTACGTACTTCTTATTTGAGCAGTACGTGGTTTATTAATTTCTTACTGTGTGTCTGAAACGCCTTGCAGATGACTTTAGACTTTTTTTATTTAACTTACTGCTGCATTCATTTACTAGTGACTGCTATGGATTTCATTTGGTGACTAGGGGCTGTTGTGAAGTAGGAGGTGTCTTTCCCATGTTGACAGAGACAGTTGTCACAGGATAAATGTGCCCCAAGAGAAGACTGAATGAAGTTCTGCAGAGCAGCAGGGAGTTGTGGTTTTCTTGTCTCTTAAGGCTGTTATAAGGGGAATGTGTGAAAAGCAATTCTGAGCAGTCTTCAGAAAATCTGTTCTTTCTTTATCAGAATCTATTTATAGGGTTTAGAAGCCTGAAGGGTTGTAATTTATAAATTTGAAAACTTGTTTTCTGCAGAACATGATCTGCAAAAGGTTTATTTAGCTATTAGCAAAGGAACTATTGGGAATAAATACTTCAGAGGTTAACAAGGCAGCTAATTTGGAAATTAAAAAAAAAACAAAAACAAAAACAAAAACCAAAAAAACAAAAAAAAACCAAAACAAAAGCTGAACTACATATTGTTAAAAGATTTAAAAAACATACCTGACACCTAGCTAATGTGAGAACTAAGCATATTATTTGCTTTCTAAAATATCAAAACAAACCCCTGTAAAACTTAAGAGGAAGAAAACTATGCAATTTCATGCTTCTTGTTAACAGTTCCCTGAATAAAAGGTTTAAAATAAGAACCTGTATGTCTTTTTATTTCCATACTTGTTTTTATTCCCATCTTCAGTCTTATTTTTTTCTTTCTAAAACAGTTACGGGATTTTTTTCTTTTTATTTTTGGCCTCTGGTGTCTTTTTCCTTCTCTTCAGTGAATCTATATATTTTTCTGTATAATGTGTTTGGACTCTTCAGGTTCTAGTTCTTCATTGTACAATCAGTATTTTACCTCAGTTGCTTGTTCTCAAGTACGAGGAGTACTAAAAGTTTTGTTTTCTTTCCCCACAGAGGAATTTGAAAAATACTGTGATGATATAGCGAATACAGCTGCATGGGGTGGTCAGCTGGAAGTAAGTATTGTATTGATAATTTCTATTTGTGAAATTCTGAAGTGAATATACCTTCCAAAAAAGGACTTCTTAAGAAAGAATACCTGAAGGCATAAGGGAACTATAAATAGTTTATCAAGAACTTTCTTCTATGGTTATAAATTGTTTTCCTGAATCAGCAGCTTTTCTGATGGTGTGCTGCTGTTCTAATGTATTTGATGACATGCAAGTTAATGAAATCAGTAGTTCTACATATCATTAAAGACTGAGTATGAGTGGGGGAAGGCTTTCTAAGAAGAAAGCATTTTATTATGCAGGCTTAAAAGGGTAGCAAAGCTGACTATAGCAGAGTTTTTTGTAATGTAAACCAGAACTTGAAATTGAGAAAATATGTATTTATTTTATCTTATTGTTTTATGAAAGAGTAGTTACCAAACTACTGAAGCTAGCCCAATGTTACCTGTTGCATCATCAAAACCATAATTATTTTAAGGCAACCTGCTTTCAATTAAAGTTTAAAAAATTTAAAATTTTGCTTATTTTAATAAAGTTTTTCTAACAATATTTGAAATGTTATGCCTGAACTCATGTCTGCTAAAACTAAATGCCATGTCTTCCTCTCTCCATTGGATTTAATCCTATTATTGAATTGCTTTTATGCCTTTAAAGCTAAGGGCTTTGTCACACATTTTGCAAACACCTATTGAAGTAGTGCAGATGGATTCCCCTTCCATTGTTGTTGGTGAAGAATATTCAGGCAAGCCAATAATACTCGTGTAAGTATGTAATTTTATCCCTTCTTAAAATTAGTATGCTTGTTTCTTTAGCAGAGGACTCAGCTTTGATTCTCACCTGCTCTTTTGCTTTCTGTTATGTATCTGATGTTGAAACGCTGCTTGACTAGTGCAGGTCAGAAATTATGTTTCTGATTAACACACTTAGTTTAAAGATAGTGTAATTAGAGTTCTTAAAATGCTGACAATCAGTCTGAAGTGTGATTCAGTCACTGCTTTATAGAAAGCTACAAGATCATTTTACCTGTTAGATAATTACAGAATAATAGTGAAATTAAGATGCAGCAGGAAACTTTTTTCCCTCTTCAAAGTTTATGTCAATCTGTGCCTGGAAGTTACTAGAATTATAAACTGTCTTTATTAATATTCTCCTATTTAATGACTCATTGAATATATTTTGTGTGCTAAAACTTGAATTTAAGCTGTCTTCCAGTGCTGTTAAACAATACATTAATTCTGTAATATTTTTTTTTTTTTAGGTATATGAGACATGCCTATGGATTAGGAGAACACTACAATTCTGTAAAACTTCTAACAGACACTGCTACAGAAAATGGCAGCTAGCAGACAGAAGTCATAAATCCACATGGATAACAGTTGCATCTTGGTGTGTTGGGCTCTAGACAATTCCCAGACAGATTGGAAAGTAAAACTAAACGGAATGGATTAAAAATGAAAAAAAAAAGACATGCAGAAATAGCTCTTGTTTTAAAACAAAACAAACAAAAACCACACAGCAGTATTTTGAACTTGTTGGTATTAATCATGTTTAGAAAATCTTCTCTAAAATGGTGGCTCTGTAGATCAGATTTTTTTTTTTTGTTGTTAGTACAGCTTGATCCCATGCTGCAGTGAAAATACAAAGTAGTAAATGTTATGGTTAATCTGCTTTTCTGCTGAAGAATTAAGGTTACCTGAAGGTTCCTGTCACGTTATTTCTGGCAAAGTTTGATGGACATAGAAGAGTTAAGGCATTTAAAATAATTTATTTTTAGATTGATGGAATATCCTCTACAGTGTTACTTTATTTCTGTCAGGATCTAGCTTGGCTGAAGGAATCACACAACTTTTTATTTTAAAGATTTTCATCTAAGGTTTTTACCAAAGTTTGATGACTTCAAACTTTTTTTTTCTTTTTTAGTTGACAGTAGCAATTGAACACTCAGTGCTGTTCCTAGTACTGAATCTGTAGGAAGAACGTTGGTTTTGACTACACATCATAACATTGATGCATGTTAACAGTGTTGTTCATCCTTCATTGTCTTTCATCTGTGCTTTTCGATGATACAAAAATCTTACAAACAAAAAGCTCCTCGGTGTCCTGAGTTCAGGTAGCGAAACTCATCTGGACCCATTGTTAATGGATCTGCTGGTCTAATCACTTCGTGATCTAAAGTGCGGTATTTTATAATGCTTAAAACAGCTGGCTGCGTACAGGTGTAAAAATAACCACCTTGGGTTTTGTCAGTAACTTTAAAGGTGAGCTGCAGAAGGGTGAAGTTTATTTCTCCCTATGATGCACAGAGACTTCAGAGACTCAAAGTGTTTGTTTTTTTTTAATATAGCTTGACTTCTTACATTAGAAATGTAATTTTTTGGTTTTAGGACACTGTAAATGTGACTCCAAAATTAGCAGCATACTGAAAACGAAGCTGTAAAGAAATTGCTTTTTAACAATAGAAGTGACTTTTTTTTTTTTTAAAAAAAAAACCTTAGTCAATAACATAATTGTCTGCATTTTAGTGTTGATGAGTTGGTATGGAGAAAAGCAGTTCACGTCAAGTTTAAACACCTTTGCTCTGAGGGTTGAGGGTTATGAGCTAACGCTGCACATCTTGTAGTCCTGCAGTGAAGCTAGCCAGCAGATTGACATTCCTGGGACTGATAAATTAGAAAGAAAAATCTGCTCTTACTTAAGAAGGAGCTAAGTATTCACTTTATGGATCAGATTATGTCTGATTTAAAGCACTTTGAAAGAGAGGGAGGGGGAAAAAAATCAGACAAATTATAGCAGGGGTTTTAGGACAAGAAGAACTTGAATCATGACTTCTTTAGACTGGTGCCTGCCAGGAAAAGAAAGTATTAATAACATCAGGAGTTTTTATATCATTATTTATCTGATAGTGTAGCAAATAATAGCTGTATTTATAGCAGCTGGTTTACTGTATAATTTGGTTTATTACCCTGATTGTAGAAAATATTTTTAAAAAATTTCAAAAATCCAATACAACAATATGGAAAAAGTGTCTCTATTCATAATACCACTATGAATTTCACTAAAAATAGTAATCAGAAATATACTGTGTTGCTTAAAATTGCTGTGATATGAAACGCACATGCTGCTTTTTATAAATACCCTGTGAAAAAAATTCTTTGGTTTATTGGGTTTTCATTCTTGTTTGATTAACTGACAGAAAAGATGCCAGAATCCTGGAACAGTTTGTCCTGTTGGAGATGTTTACAATTTGTATAAAGCGAAGTAAAGTTTTAATATAGTGAGTGACAGATCCTTGCTCATGCTGTATGGGACTTGCCAAAAAGTAATAAATTTGTTTGTGGCAAATTTGCTTGTAATCACTTTTAATTGTGTTCACTTATTAATTTCTAGAATTAATAAGTTTACTCATTTAATTTTTATGGCTTTAGGATTCTACTGTAGTATGAATTCTCCCACGGCTGACTATTCCTATTCAAGCAGACAAAGCTTTACTCTTTACGAAATGAAATGCATTTTATTGGTTAAATTGAACATTTCAGTGGTTAAATTGAACTCTTCTGAAAAGCTGTATTTGAAAATACTCCTGAACTTCTACATACATAAAAAGGGTCAAGTGAAACTGGGGTGTTTTTATTAAATTGAACATTAACTTCTTTGTCAGATGGCATTTACTTTGCAAAATAGCACTACTCATTTTGAGTTTATATGTATTTAAGTAGCTTGCTCTGCTTTTATCTGCAATTCACTGGCATTGGTTTCTTTAGCCACTCTTAAGGGCTGTTGGGTAGTTTTTTTGCAAGATTAGTTGAGATTAATTTCTGATAGGAATGCTCACTTGAGGGAGGGGAGGGAGGGAAACTCTCCAGTAGTCTGCAATAAATTGTGTCTTAAAGGGGAGAACTTACTTGTTGCTGAAAGCGGTAGGTGCAGAGGTGGGCCCTGACGTCCTGAGGAATCTCTGGCGTGACGGAAGAGGCCGGTCTTCTGCAGCCGCCCGCAGCGGCTGCCTTTGCCCTTCATCCTCCCCCCCAGCCTCCCCGTCGCTTCGCCTGTGCCCGGTCCCTGCTCTCCCGTGCGTCCACGGTGCTGCGGTCTGCAGCTAGTCCCAGGAAGCAGGTCGGAGGTGGGTGGCAGCAGGAGGGAATGCAGGCCTGTCATAAATTATTTAAATATTCCATGATTTTAAGGAATTTTTGAAAGACTATAAAATGCAATGAAGCAGCGATGTTCCTTGTGCATGTTTGTACAATTCTCATAACCTGTTGTGTTTATGTATATTAAAATACTGCACCAAAGCTAAAACACCATGAAGAGGGGAATTTGTTTCACAACCCCGTGTCTCAAGGCAAAATTGTCATTAGAGGCACTGTTTGCCTTCCTGTCTCCTCTTTTTAACAGGCGGCTCAACAGGAGCTTTGACAGGCCCCAGGAAAAAAAACAAGGCTGAAATTTCAGGCCTGTGCAGAGCACATCCCCGCTGCTCCTGCTCGGTCTCAAGGAGTAGGAGGAGCTGGCAGCGGTGTGATGGCAGATCTGATGCCGTGGGATGGTGGCCTCCTCTCTGCTGTCTTATTCTCGAGTGTAATACTGTTACGAATTACGAAAAAGAATCACCATAGCCAAATGTGCTGGTGGCAGATGGGGTAAGGGCACTGCCTCATGGCTGGTATTTAGGCCGTGGATTTTGCCCAGTTCACCAACCTTCCTCCTTCACCAGCGCTGGTCCCCTTGCGGCTTCGCTGATGTGACAGTTGATTATGTCGAGATAGGCAGCGGCTCTCATAGATGATGTGGGTGGTCGCAGTGCAGACAAATCGGGGTGTATGTTCTAGGAAGTCTTGATCAGACAGACCGCATGGGTGCGCTGGATAAGCGGCATCCTCGGGGTGCAACAGCCTTCATGCCAAAGGAGCGAATGCTGAGTGCCCCAGAGATACTCCGAAAGCTGGGGTGAGAGTGGACGTCGGAATGTCCCATCTGCATCAGCTGGGTAAACAACGTTTTGGGCCATCATCTTTCACAGGTCGTAGAACTGCTGCAAGTACAACTTTTTATTTTTAGTCCTCAAGACAAAACCTGCCCTCCTCTGCCTCCCAGCTGATTGCCTGGGATGTATTTATGAATGACAAACAGCCCGTGTTGATTACTTAATCTATGTAAGTAGGTGAGCGGACTTAAAAATACAATCTGAAAATAGCTGGCATTTTCTGTGCTTTCCTTGGCTTCAGTAAGAACACTGAGCCACTAATTCCTCTGTTTTGAGAGACTAATAAAAGCAGCCGATGGGTTATGTATATTATATGTCTCTAGTGATTAATCATACTTTTCAATACAACTAAAATCCTTAGCAATTGCCTCTGTGTGTTATAAACAAGTATATCATAAAAAGAATTGTTCACACTTTCAAAAATGTTCAGTAAAATTCAAAATAAACTGATGTAGTTTCTGTGTTCCAGATTCTATAAATACACCAAGGTGTCAATTGAAAAGCTTTATCCTCTTTACAAATTAGAAAAATTGGAGTGCGTAAGCTTAAATAATAAGATGATAAAAAATATTCCTAGGGAGCTACATTTTCTGCAAAGGTTCTCTGAACTTCATCAGTCCTGCAAATATTTTCTCATGATATCTGAAGAAACTAGATACATGAAGAGTCTGAAGATACTGTGTTTGCCCAGAAACAAATCTAAAAACCTTCCAGATGTGAGTAATGCTGTTTTATTTTTTAATGCCTTTTTTCTTCCTTTTGAAGAATAATGTCTTGTGAAAACACTTGAGCAAGATATCTTTTATTCAAATTACTATGTAAGTCATGAAGATGCACTTTAATAATTGCATTCTAGAAGGTATTTGAATAATCTTTTGAGGAAGCTAAGGATGATGTGATTTTAAACTAATAATTCTTTATATACATGTGTATCCTTGTGCTAGTTTTGGCTGGGACAGAGTGAATTTTCTTGTTTGTAGCTAGTAAGGGGCTGTGTTTTGAAATGTATTAGCTATTGCTGAGCAGTTCTTACAGAGTCAAGGTCTCCTCTGCTGCTCACCCCACCAGTGAGCAGGCAGGGGGTGCACAAGAAGCTGGGAGGGGACACGGCTGGGACAGCTGACCCCAACTGACCAAAGGTATATTCTATACCATATGGTGTCATGCTCAGCATGTAAATCTGGGGAAGAAGGAAGGATGGGCATTTGGAGTGATGGTACTTGTCTTCCTGAGTAACCATTACACATAGAATCATAGAATGGTTTGGGTTGGAAGGGACCTTGAAGATCATCTAGTGCCAACCCCCCTGCCATGTGCAGGGACACCTCCCACTAGACCAGGCTGCTCAGAGCCCTGTCCAACCTGGCCTTGAACACTTCCAGGGATGGGGCATCCACAGCTTCTCTGGGCAACCTGTGTCAGTGCCTCACCACCCTCATGTGAAGGAAGAATTTCTTCCTAATATCTAATCTAAATCTAAAGTTTAAAACCATTCCCCCTTATCCTTTCACTACACACCCTTGTCAAATGTCCCTTTCCATCCTTCCTGAAGGCCACTTCAGGTACTGGAAGGCTGCTAGAAGGTCTCCCCAGAGCCTTCTCTTCTCCAGGCTGAACAGCC
>JMFS01003195.1:0-26838 GCA_000699545.1 Podiceps cristatus
CAGCCAGTTCCAGAGAGAGCGTGAGGAAACCGACAAACACTCCCAAAGGAAATAAAACAAGAATAAAGTAACAAGAAGGGAACATGAACAGAACGCAAACCAAACAAGGAACCAGAGCCCGAGAGCCATGGCCTACCCTCACTTATATGGGGCATGACGTCTATGGCATGGAACGCTCTCTTTGGCCAGTTCAGATCAACTATTCTGGCTGTGCCCTCCCAAGTGTTTGAACCTGCACATCAACAGAACCTGGGAAACTGCAAGATTCCCTTAAGAGGAAGGCATTTCTTTTTCGAAAAACACACATTACTCATTTGACTTCTAACCATGCTGTCTTAGGAGTTTCCCATAGCTACTACTTCAGCTGACAAATGAAAGCCTCCACTGAACACTCCATATAGTGGGGAAAAAAAAAAAAAAAATCACAAGTAGTAGTGTTTAACTGTATCATTGAGATGTAATATATTAAAAATACTATACAGGACAGCATAGTGAAGTCAAAGTGGTACAGTACTGTAACTGACAAACACATGCCCCGGGGGTAGTCTCTTTGAAGATTTCTGTGCTTGTTGCTGAGCAAGAAAACGAGAGGTTACTTTGGACTTTGTCAGTGAACATGTGAAAATAGTAAGCATGTGAGTTGCTGTCTACAAGCCACAGAAGCACAGAATAATTTGCATCGGAAGAAACTTCTAGAAGTCACTTTGTCCAGCCCACTACTCAACTGCAATAATTACATAAGAGTTTCATTTATAGAGTAATTAAAATATATGAATGTATGAGTAATGTAACAGAAAACTAGTAAGAGCATCACATGATTGCTGGAACTCTAAATAGCCCACACTGCAGAATGATAGATTTGTGTTATTTTCTGCAAGCATAAAAAGCACTCATTTCAACTGATCATACCACATTTCTGGCACACTCCAAATTCAGTAGAAACTGTTTAATTACTATTGATAAAAAGCTTACTTCAGTAAGAGACTACTTCTTTTGACTAAAACAGTCTTTGAACGAGTGCCATGAAGCTGAGAAATCTTTATATATTTCACAGCTGATTCTTCAAGTACAATCTCTTCATCTTCCCCTATATAGGTTTTTTTATTATTATTATTTTGTTTGGTGAAAATGCATGTGATGTAACCCCACCTCTTGAAGGAAAACAATTCTCCTCAATTTCTCATAAGAATGGCAATATTCAAGTAACAAATAAATCGGCCTATTCCTTTTTCCTTTTTGCCTAGAGTCTTTCTGAGTTTGCTGAAGGAACTCCTCACCAAAATGTAATTCTCTCTGTGCTTATCGCCTGCTATTGCAAACTGCTACCTAAGCACCCAGCTTGGGCAGAAAAGCTTCCACCTCACTTGCTCTGTCCTTTTCCACCTCCCTGGAGATGTTTGCAGGACAAAACATTGCAACAGAGAAGGGGAGTTAAGCCTTAGGGACTACAGCCAGCGCAGCTCTATTACGAGCACAGGCCAGATCCAGCAACAGGCCAAGTCACTTCTGAACCTGCTCAATCTGTAGTGATGTAAAGAAGCAGAAAGTTAAAAAGAAATTAGAGAAGCTTGGATGGGAAAATTCACAGGATCACAGGATCACAGGATTTCTAGGTTGGAAGAGACCTCAAGATCATCGAGTCCAACCTCTAACCTAACACTAACAGTCCCCACTAAACCATATCCCTAAGCTCTACATCTAAATGTCTTTTAAAGACCTCCAGGGATGGTGACTCCACCACCTCCCTGGGCAGCCTGTTCCAATGTCTAACAACCCTTTCAGTAAAGAAGTTCTTCCTAACATCTAACCTAAAACTCCCCTGGCGCAACTTAAGCCCATTCCCCCTCGTCCTGTCACCAGGCACGTGGGAAAACAGGCCAACCCCCACCTCACTACAGCCTCCTTTAAGGTACCTGTAGAGAGCGATAAGGTCGCCCCTGAGCCTCCTCTTCTCCAGGCTGAACAAGCCCAGCTCCCTCAGCCGCTCCTCGTAGGACCTGTTCTCCAGGCCCCTCACCAGCTTCGTCGCCCTTCTCTGGACACGCTCAAGCACCTCCATGTCCTTCTTATAGCGAGGGGCCCAAAACTGAACACAGCACTCGAGGTGCGGCCGCACCAGAGCCGAGTACAGGGGGACGATCACCTCCCTAGCCCTGCTGGCCACACTGTTTTTGATACAAGCCAGGATGCCGTTGGCCTTCTTGGCCACCTGAGCACACTGCTGGCTCATAGTCAGCCGACTATCTCATCCCTTTAGGCCACACTTGAAGGATGACAGAGTTGATCCATCTGCTTTCAATGTTGACAACACCAGAAGTGTTACCTGGTTGTGCTTCACACTCTGCTGTACTGATTGGAATTTCCTGCTTGTAAAACATTTGATTAAACTGCAAGGTCATGGAGCTATCTTGTAAGGGAAGTGCTCTTTCAATGTTTGTTTAATTCCCTCTAGATGAGCAGTTAATTTGCCAAGTCTTTTGCATAACTACCGTCTTTGACCCTCCCTCCTACCTCGAGGGGCATTTCCAGGGATGATTGGTTTTCGAAGAGCGAGCATAACTTCTGTCCCTCCTGCTTTTAACAAACAATAGCACACACTCTAGAGTCAGTGATGAAAACAGATTGGCTATCAGAGCATCCAGGCAGCTGCTTAAACTGTTTATAGTTTAAGGGTGGGTCATTACATTAGCTTTGGAGATCTGGATCGGGGTACTTAACTCTCAGTGGAGAACAGATGCTTCAAAAGCAAATGAGTTAAATTACCATGCTGGATTTCATAGGATTTTGGATTGCATTCAGTCAGCTGAAATGAAGCTGTCTAATTTACGGTTCAAAACTTTGCTATTGTTTTAATATTCAGTGTAACTGAAGACTATTCATCTATTTTTTCCCCCACGTAACACCTTTTGCTAGCCAGAGTGTCACGATTCTGAAGGAGTTAAAAGTGTATTTTAAATACTGAGGAATAATTATTTTCATCAATAATAACAGCATTCATAAATTCCCATCAAATGATAAAGTTCAGTGTACAGGGCGGGGGATTAATGTTCATTATCCGTGTGTTAAACTATAGTAAATGAGCTGTAGAGACAGCAGATAAGAAACATGTACTGCCAGATTTGTATTAAGCTGGCTAAATCTTCATGAGGTGTTCTGAAATGGGTTGTAAATTAGGCTCACCCACCCCAGAGTACATTAGCGTTTTCTTTAAAAGCTTAAGTTGTCAGTCTTGAGTAAGATAGTTGGACAGCATCCTGAAATGCAGGATAAACAAGTTAAAATGATAGACTGGCACAAGCTGGCCATAAAAAAAAAAAAAAAAAAAGGGAAAGGGAAAGAAAAAAGAAAATAAAAAGGAAATACTTTTGCTGTCAGAGCAAATAAAATGTATGAGAGACAGAAAGCAAAATCCAGAAAAACTGAAACAGGAAAAAAAGATCTGCCAATTTCTGAGAAGATAAAAAGGTGCACATGACCCCTGCAATTATGGCATTCAAAACATCTGTTGATGACAAACAGGAACACAAAGAGGATGACAAGGACAGGCATCCTAAAAATGTGGGGGTTTTGGTGTGGTTTTGTTTTTCCCCAAGGAATATTTCCTTAGCCTGAGAAGAAAAGAGGCTAAAGGTATGGACTAATTTTCACTATTTTCTGTAAGAGATGGGATAGTATATCACAGGTTTTTCTGGATTTTTGTTTGTTTTTGTGAAAATAAGCATGGCTTTGGAAAGAAAGTTTTGAAAATGCAGAAAAGGACTGCATAATTTCCTGCCTGGATCTGATGGAGTTCTGCAGTGCAATGCCTTCATAATTTCAGAGGGAAATTACAACAACAATGCCCATGAAATGCAAATTCTTAATCGTACCTATAGGTTTAATTAACCAAGCAGACAAGAGTATCTAGAAAGCTGTGGAGAATGGCAATACACACAGAAATAAATGGCATTTTTTAGCATATAAGCTTGTTTGAATGAAACGGCGTATGAAAGCTGCATATGTGGCAGTACAAATGTCCTTATGCAGCATGAATAAAAGGCAGAATTTTAAACGGGATTCTTCCTCTAGTCAGCTTCTGAAGATCACAGTGTGCTCTGCCCCAGAAACAGGTACCACTGCTTAACACATCATAACGCTGACAATAGAAGGCCATTGAACAATAAATATTTATTGGCAGTTATCTTCCCTTTGCATTGTATTTATCTTATGTTTACCTCTGAGTTCCTTTTAAAAGTAAGGGAGTTTTTTCATCCCACCTACCACTCCTTTTTATGAGCCAGCTCTTATCGTTCCATGAGGAGTAAGTGTCACTTGTTGTTTAATGTCATCATTAGCAGAGATCTGAATCATTAGAACTGATTAGGTAAAACCTTTGCCTCTTAAATGAGGGCTGAACACAAGCTGGGTAAATCTAATCTCAGTTTTAGGGTTAGGGTTAGTGTTCGCAGGGTTCTGAGCAGGAAATCCTGCGGGCAACTGTAGTGATCCTCCAGCTGGTGCCATCAGAGAGAAGTTAACCACATTGAACGCAAGAGGCACAGTTGTGTTTCTATACATTCTGTTATGACATTATTGTAGATATAGATACAGCATGTATTACATTGTCATGTAGATACTTAACATGGACAATCTTCTGAATTGCAATGAGACTGTGAGGATAATGATCTAGCTTCCTTAAATTGCAACACATATTTAAGGGGGAAAAAATATTAAAAACCTGAATGTCTCAGTACAAACAGTACAGCAATCTGTTGATTCCAGCTACGAGGCAGCATCCAAAGCTGGTAACCTCAGCGTGTAGGTCTTTATTGCATGGAGGTTGTATTAGGGATACAGTGCACTGAAGGGTAGGAGCATGCTTAGGAAGACTGGCACTGTGGGTAGAGCTATGTATCTTAAAACCAATACAAGCTTACTCATTGTGACAAGCCCAAATGGCTGTTAATAACTGAGCTGTCCCTAATATCAAGGAGAAAGAGATACAGCAGAGCTGTACATTCGTGTTTTGTTGTCTGTTTTCTTTTGAGACCCTTTTGAGCAGTTAATGAGGTAAAAAGTTGCTTCTGGGTCTCACGTACGGGTGTTATCACAAGGCAATAACACAGGACCTGCAGGTTTTGATGCTCTGCCTATAAACAGTTCAAGTGGAGCCTGTGTAGTGTACAAAAGAAGTAGATGATGTTTTGCAGGATCATGTTTTTTTTTTTTTTTTTTTTTTTAAATACAATGGATGGTGTTAATAGAACTTTATGCTACATGCATGCATGCCCTCTCAGAAAGTTAACATTGGTTAACCTATTTCTGAGGGTCTACTACAGTACAGTTTAAAAAGTTTTATGCTTCCGTGATGCAGTGAAGATCCTATCATAGTACAGAAGGATATGCATGTTTAAATACCAATAGCCAATGTGAACTTGAGAAGAGGTCAAATAGTTATCCTCCTTTGACCATTTGTATGACTAGTTGAAAGGCCGATTACCCTCTATTACAACCTCTTTGTCCTGTTAAGAGTTCCTCCACAACAGAAGGCACAATGCCTCTCATTCTTGACATAATAAAGCTCTGATATGATCCTTCATCCATCACTTGTTAGCCTTGAGCTGCTTTGTATTACCTTTAGAACTGTTTTCTTAATTTATTTACTTTATAACACAAACTACCTAACCCAGGTTTACTTTGTCCTTGTCTTATTTTTTCTATCCCTTTGTGTGTTAATCATTAAATGGCTCAGGTACATCTGAAGGTACCTAGAGAATGCAATCCCACACTGAAATTTAGAAAGTCTTAAATTAATCCTTTTCCAGAACACTTTTATACTTTGTGTTTTAGGGAAGATACTCTTTGCTTAATACTGCAAGACACTATCTTGGAGGAAGAAAAGTGTTCACTCTTTGTGCAAGAAAAGCTCAAATAGGAGAAAGCAGGAAAAAGATTATAAGATTGTTTTCTTCTCAGTGACTTCTACTGTGAAGTGATATATATTTCTGTATATGCAAGTTTATTTCCTTCTGTGTCTTTGTTTTCTCTAGGGAGCGACTTATATGTTGAGTCAGAGATAGTGTACATGTAAATGTGAACACCTTTTGGTGTTCCAGGAAAAAAAAGTAACCAGAAAACCTGACTCAGCTCCCAGGTTTCATTGTTGGACACTCTCTGTGATTTAGTGTTTGAAGTACTTAAATCGGAGAGGATTTGAAGGGTCTTGCAAACCTTTGCAATGGACAGGAAAGGAAGAATCTGGGTTCCCTGCACATTGCCTAGGTGTGCTAGCTGCATAAGGCAGAGGATTAACCCCGGTTACTGGACAGTGTTCCACAGAGACTGCTGAGGAAAGAGGTGATTTTCAGCTTAGGTCATTCAAGAGCCTTCAGCACCGAGCTTCTGCAGCTAAGGAGGGACTTCTCTCCTTCATGGGTTTGCAGGCACAGACTTTGGAGGATGACTGCATTATCTTTGCACACCTTTGGTGTGAAAATGCAGCCAGGATGAAGCCCTCTCTTATCTCATTCACTTGAACTGAGGGAGACCCAAGTTCAAATTGCTTGTCTATCTGCTCTGAAGGACAGATGTGTTGAGGGCACTTTCATTACCCAGGAGAATGCCCTAGCCACTGGGCTATCATGTTTTTAAGAAGTTATCTCTCTGTCTCCTCTTGAAGCTGTCCCACTTTAGCATGAATTATTAACTAGTGTCTGGAGTAGGGACCTGACCCTAACTCCCTTGCATTCCACAAATATTCCGTCTGGCAGGTTATCAAATCAATCTATTGCTTATCTGTCTCTATAGCCCAGTGAATAAATGTCCGGAGTGGTTGGATGTCACCGGTGTTACATAATATCCCACACGCTTGGCCTCTACAAAGACCTTTCTGTGTTATTTGAATAGTGTCGGCCAATATTCACACCCACTACTTGCTACCCTTCCTGCTGGCTGAGCTCAGGGGTAGCGTAAGGATCAGAGGCTACAGAGGATAACAAGGGGTACTTTACTAACACAGCAGTCTTTAGAGCCACGGTCTCTCCCCAACCTGTTCTATTTCCAGCAATAAGTGCAAGGAACCAGCCTGCATGTGGGTTTGCAAATTTCTGTTTGGCCCTGCTCTAACTCCTATGAAAGCACAGGGATGCTAGGCTCTGAGAAACAATAACTAACTGGTTGATTTTTTTCTTTTTTGTGCTTCTGCTTTTGAAATCTGCATTTTTTTTTTTTTTTAAATGGCTGTTAACATTACTTTAATGCACCTAATATGAAGAACCTTCTGGGTTGGCTCCTTACCTCCTCTCTCTGCTTTTCTTGGGAGAAGAACAAGACAATTGCACTTGTTTTATGTGTGGAAGAAAGAAGATATACCCCACTGTGATGACGCGATTATTTTTCTCATTAATATACATTGTTTTGATGAGATATGTGCCTGCTGCATAACGATGACCTTCTTCTCTTCAACAGAACTGTGAATTACGTATCCTCAGGAAAAAGCAGCAACTGTCAAGGCAGATGGGAGAGCTGGATGTGCTGGTTATGAGATCCACCAGCCTATGAAATAGGACTGAGTCAGGAGACTTTTCAAAGATACCAGTATTCCAGGCAGCTGATGAAGGCAGTAAGTGGAGCCTACTCCTGAATGTACCAATTGTGCTCCAGCTTTTTATACAAGAGCCTTGTACATTGGCAGGATACCGGTGTGTTACCTTAAACAATTTTGATTTGCATTCTTTTACCAGAAATTGTTTTATGAACAATGCAGTTTTAGACTTGATGTCTCCTTTCTTGTCTTTAGGCTTTTGTAAATAAGATGCTTTGACCAAAGTCCACTTTCACATCCTGAGCTTTCGTAAATAAGGTGTGCAGCTATCAAGAAACAATTGTCTGTCGAAGGATGGAACCTCAGACACCACGGAACTAAGGAGGAGCGGAATTCAAAGTACCCCGGAGCAGGAGAGGCAAAACGTAAAAAACATCAAGACAGGGCCCGAGGATGGTTCATCCTTGTTAGGGTTGAACCTATGATTAGTTTGGCTTTTCAGAGATAAGAAACTGAACTTAGTGTGAAATTAGATCATTAACATAGCAAAAATCACACCCCTAGACTGTAGTCGCCCCCTACTCACAGAAGCCCCTTCCCCACACAGCATGCGTAGTAAATTGTGTGCTGTGCCTTTAATTAAGAGAAATGTAACGACTAATGAGACAAGCAAGTAATCGTGCACAACTGTAAAATACTGTTAACCGTTTATGAAAGTGTGTAAATGTTAACTGTATGTTAGCCAAGGTGTGCATGCTAGGAGAAGAAATCCCCCATGCACCTGGCGCCGAATAAAGTAATGCCTGCTCTTTAATACATAAAGTGTTAGGGAGTTTTCCTCACAATTTCAGCGACAAGTGCAAAGCATGTGGGGTGTTGTAAAATATCTGCAGGCAGAGAGCAGAAATTACCTTTTTTTTTTTTCCCCTCCCCCGTTGTTCAGGGATTGAAGTAAGCATTGTTCGTCGTTCTTCAGTCCTTCCTCTTCCCCACAAAGCAAAGTAAACCATGCTTACCTGGAAGGCCAAATTGTGCACTCCGGAGCGGTCACGGGTGGTCTCCCTCAGCTCCATGGAGCTAGCATGGGCAGGGGAGTTTTGGGTGAACGTTGAAAGCTGCCGGCAGCTCAGGGCAACAGCAGCCAGCACCTGGTTAATCCATCCGCAGGGTCAGTGAGCGTCCCTTGACGTCTGCTTCGCCGGAGGCACTCTCGGGTTGCTCTTGCTCTACCCTGGGCTCCACCTTCTCGCTCCCCGGGCACAGCCCCTTTTTGGCCGGCTTGGGAAGCTGCATCCAAGGTTTCTTGAGAGAAGAAGGGAGGATTCCTGTGGGCCCAAGGGGCGGATGCACCCTCTGGGTAATGCCAAAGGCAAATGTGACTGCCGGCTTTCCTCACTTGCTCGGGGGAAAATCTTCCCCACCCAGATCTTTGAGAGGTCGACACCGTTTTTTGTCTTTTTTACGGTTATCCTCGAGTCACTGCTTCTGCGATGTTATTGTGGCTCTGTTTTCATAGTGGTTAAGGGCTTCATCTAGCAAGAGGAAACAAAGGAAAAGGAACAACTCCTAAACCTCCAAAAAATACTGGTTATGCATTTTCAGTTGGCACACCAAATCTTATGGAACGGGGTTATTTGGTTGTCTGTCCTCAGATTATTCACCTTTAACTGAAGAGTTTTCTAATGCAGGTTTTGGGGCTTGCTATTCGCAGTATGACAAAGTTATATTCTTAGAACTGTCAGCTGGGTCTCTTCCCCGAGTTTTTGGTTGACTATGGACTTTGTATTTACAGCTCGTTCCATGTAAATTCACTGAAAGCAGTAGCACTATTACAGAGGCTAATGTCAGACAGGATTTGAATTAATATAATTTTTGTCTTTAAGGACAACAAAAATGAATGAGTGTTCTGTTTCTTTGAAAAACAACAATGTATATTTATATACTCATTAGGTGCCTAAATTTGTAATTTTCTACATGAGGACTGAAAATGTCATGAGTTTTACCTCATCCTGTGAAAGAGCAAAAAAATATGTCCTGTTTTAGGAATAAAGACAGAATGGACTAGCATGACGGAATATATTCTTGGAAATAAAGAACAGATACATGAAAAATAAGATGATACATCTTTCTGAGGAATCTTCAAACTATGTTTCAATTATATTCTAAATTACACAGTTACAATATATGCTCTCTGAATCTCCTAACTGTTGCTTAAAAAGGGCAACTAGTTGGGTTGGTTTGGGGTTTTTTGTTTTGTTTTGGTTTGGTTTTTTTTCCCAGTAAGGACTGCATGACATTTGATGATATGTTCTGGTTTTCAGTGTTCAGAATCTTTTTGATGCCCCAGGTTTTGAAATTAACATGTTTGTTGCTATTTGCATTTGCTCTGTGAGTAGAGCAATTTCTGTGACTAATTGCTTCTCTCTGCACACTAATCACCAGCAAAAATAGCTGCAATAATCTTTAACAAGTTTGATATAATTGCTTGCTGATTACTGCGTACCTCAGCTGTTTCTCTCTTCCTTTCTCCCTTCTCTCCTCCTGCCAGTTTTGGATATGCTCTTACTATTAGAGGGAAGAGGTCAGAGGAAACAAGACTGTAAATAATTTTCAAATCCAGCCCCTGCAATCCTAAAATCTATAGTCTGCACTTGCATGGCTGGAAGAAAGTTCCACACTAGTCACTCTGCCAAGACACAAGTATCTTCTGCTGTTCTTTCTCTTCCTCTGGCAACTCATTAGATCATTTTTAAGACCGATTTTCTTATGGAAAAATGTCAGAATAACACCAACTTGATTATTTCAATGCAAAGTTTCCTCCTCTGAATTATATTTTATGTTCTTGAACTCACAGGATACTGAAAGCAAAAAACTCCGCACATCCAAGACAAATGCTGAAACCACTGTAGAAAACACGGAATATGCCATTTCACTGTGGACAACAGACCATGTAGTTAAACAAAAGGTGGGAACTCAATGATATTTTTTTGGTCAGTATCAGCCAGCAGTCTACTTAATGTTTGATTTACAGCAACCCCCTTCCCATTTCTGATTAGTTTACTTACATGAAGACACAGACTTTCAAGAAATGTTATGTGTCTGAAGGATATCACATCCTGCCATTTCAATTGGTTAACAAGCCCAGACAGCTGTTTTCCACTTATGTTATTTTTCCTTGCACTCTTATCTTTTAGGGAGTTTTTACAACATTAACAGTGCTAGGCTTAAACAACCAGATGTTGCCAAAATTCTACTGACTAATAACAGAGAGAAAAATTCACAATTACAATGAAGAGTTGCTTCCTAAGAATATCACTAAGAAACTTTATATTTCATCCCAGTATTTTCACATGAACTCTGGACTCTCTTTCTCTTAGTTATAGGAAGACCAACAAAAAAGCCTAATTATTTCACTGAGTTTTATGTGTAAATGAGATTTATATTTTTCCTAGTGTGAATAATACATGGAGAAAGTTCATTCCCATTTGAAGACATAAAAATTTTCCTGGGTGTTTCTCACTTCATTTTTTAATGGTAGAAGTTTCTCCATTTATTGAAAGAATTCTACTGTTTGGTTACCTGAGAAACTAGGAAAGCCTTTTATTGTATTAAAATAGCAATCTGGAGAAGGAGCTCAATAGCACAATAGTTATGCAAAACTACTTTTTTGATATGGACTAAGGAAAATTTAATTTCAATGTATTGTGTATCTTTACAACTTTGCAGGTAGCTGACACAATGAACCACTGTTATTTTATCACACATATGACTGAAACCTAGAAAACGAATAAACTTGACAAGTGAACATTCTTTTCAAAGGTTTTGTATATAACAGTTATTGCATCCTTTGCTCAAAACATGAGAGGTGTTTTCAGTCATTCCCTAGAAGTTTATTAAGGAAGCAGAAAGCTTGAATATCACCCCCCCAAAAGTGTCTTGCATTCTAATGCACGTAGAGGAAACCACAGGTCTTGCTAGCAGGAGGGTCTTTCAACTCAAGTTTATGCTTTGTGATGTAGAAAAATGTTCCTATCTGTGGCATAAAGTAATACAAGTTGGTCTAAAAGTGTACCTTGCAAGCAGTGGTGGTTTTGCGCTGACACCAGACATCAGTATTTCCCATGGAATACACTCAGAGGTCTAAGCAGTAAAAAAGAAATGGAGTACTATGGCAAGTTAATAAAACTTTTGGTTAGCAAAAGAAAACCTTCCCTCATCAGTGCAGAGTAATTTTGCCATGAAATCCTAGTCATAAGGAACAGCATTCAGAGCCTTTTTGTGCTTCAAGTAACAACACAGCTATGCTCAGTCTGCTGTGAAATTGTCATGCAGCCTGGCTAGGCCAGAAAAGGGTTTTTTTGGTACTACAAAAATATTAATCAACAGCATTGTTTACTATATACACAACAGGCAAGTACATAGCAATATAATTCTTAATCATTTGCTACGTACATAAAGATGAGCAGGAGTCTGGAGAAACAGGTGAGGTATCCAAAAAGGGTAAGGTCATTCTTTTTTTTTTTTTTTTTCCATTGCTGAGCTGTGGGAAACAACTTCATGGTTAAGACTTGTACAGTTGTTCAAAAATTCATTTTTTTTACATACTTAATTGACCATATTCAGTATTTATAGTTGTGCTAATTTTACTCAGCTGTGGTTTCTGGAACATTTTGGTAAAAATTTCAAAAGCTTAGAGATAATAAAATCTTGAACAATCCCTCTTACGTGCCCTGGGTAAAGTGTCACTTCAAACGATAAAAGGACTAGGCCATGAGGTAGGCAGAGCAGCTGCCATCCCAACCTAATGACAAACTGCAAGTAGATTTTCCAGAGATACTACTATTCTGGCAATCAGTGACCTTGTTTTTCTATGCAAATTTTTGCAAAAGCTGCTGAGATCTCTGTGAGATGAAAGCCAGAAAGGAGACTCAAAAGAAGTGTTGTGGGAAAAGTCAGAGTGAAACTGTAGACGGTCAAGTATATTTATGCTTATTCCATATTACTGCTTGGATTTTGCTCCTCAAAGGAAATGTGAGTCAAAGAAAGCATAGTTATCATTCACAAATGGTTGACAAGTAGATTAGTTGCTTTACTTTTTGCTATACGTTCTAACATTTATTTAGCTAGTCTTGTTTATCCCTCTACTGACTTGCCTAAGTGAAAAAGATCCTTTCTGTATTTGAAAAAACTTGCACCAAAAAGACATTCTTTGTTAATATCTATAATCTCCAAGCTGTGGGTGTTTGCACTATGGCCTATTCATTTTTTAGAAATTTTTTCATTAGGTTACCAATGTAGAAGATAGACTCTAAAACTCTACAGTATAGTGTGAATAAAGGAGGAAGGGAAGAAATTATTGTGCTCTGGGTAAAAAACCCTCAACATACACTTTTCTTGGAAAGTCTGACTTTGGGACTCATTTTTACCAAAGGGGAACTTTTTTTTTTTTTTTTTTTTTTTTTTTTTTTTTTTTTTTTTCCAAAGGGGGAATTTTTTTTTTTTTTTTTTTTTTTTTTTTTTTTACCTCCAAAATTCTCAGCTACTGGTTCAGTTTTCTTAGGGGAAAAGCATAAAGTAAGAAGATAAAAACAGTTTTGAAGAAATGAGAACAGTGTCAAGTGTCAAGTTTGATGAAATGTATGCACAAACCCCCGAATCTCAATTTTAGGAAATATTTTATATCCGTACAAAGTGACAGTAAATGCTATTAAAGAGACAGTATGTGTTTTAGCAGACATTTTTGTACACAAATATATTTTGCATACCTCATAAAGCACTGATGAAATGGTTCTGTTCCTTCCTCTGAAGTCTTTTGCTAAGAAAGAAAATAAATTATTAAACTATTAAAAGGTATTATATAAAATTAAGTAAGCTAATAGAGGGGGGAAGGGGAGAATAAAGGCTGGACAGTCCAGAGTATCTAACATCTGAGACATGATAATGACCCTTTCTGGAATACTTTGAATTCTTTCATAACGCCCGTTGGAAAATTTGTTTGCTACATAGATAAAAGGTGGGGGAAAACCATCAGATTTTTTCAAAGTAATTTCAACTTTTTGATAGATGGACTTTATGAAAATATGCTACTCCCACAGTTACGAGATGGCTGAGTGGCCAGGTGCTGCCATCTCTCCAGGTCTGCTGCAAGTTCGGTCTTTGGTCCACACTGGTCACAGTCTCTTGCCCAGTAAATCTCCAGCACCTGCTCTGGCTCCCAGCTCTCTGTCTCAGACACTGTAAATGTGTGAATATTCGAGGAGACTAACTGCTGAGAAAATTACTCACTTCCTCGGTTTTCTGAGACAGTACAAATGAAACTTGTTAATGCTTCCCAGTTGTCCTAAAGTTGTCCCAGAAATGTGTGAATATTCGAGGAGACTAACTGCTGAGAAAATTACTCACTTCCTCGGTTTTCTGAGACAGTACAAATGAAACTTGTTAATGCTTCCCAGTTGTCCTAAAGTTGTCCCTTGACAGGAGGAAACATTAACGTAAAAGAACCTCATGTTTAGCAAACTCGATGAAATAGGGAGGAAAGACTTATTGGAGGAAAGCCAAGGGCCTTTGAGGTCTATTGTGTTTTACCTTGTGACAAATACCCTCGTAAGGCTAAACACAGGAATCCTACGGCTGCTGATTCTCAGACATTAGCAGCAACTTCACGGGAGTTCAAAGAGACCCCCCAAAGGCAGCAGGCTTTTGGGGAAACAGAGAAAAAGGATTTTATCTGTATCTTAATCATGCAATGCAGGCTACTTACAAGAAAATTACACTACATAGATGATTCAGTAACACAGTCATGTGAATACGGAATGAGAACAAGGAAACAAAACTCAAATAAAAAAAGAAAGGTACATGCTTAAAGGTAATAGGAAGGATTATTTCAAAGAATACTAATAGGAAAATTACTTAATTAGGATAGAAATCTTATGTAGGTTCAATGACTATGTTTCAGAAAGGGTTTGGCCATCTGCAGGTGGGAATCTCTGTGTGAACATAAGCTCAAAGACAGAAATTAAGCTTACAAGACTGTCTTTTACTGTCTTATTAATCGAAAAATGTCTTATTAATCTAATATATCTTAATCAATAGATGGTATTTGGATATAATTCTCTTAATCTAACCGACGAAAAAAAACACATCTATTTGCTATCTGTCACTTGGACTGTTTCTTTTAACCTTTTATGCATACAAATATAATGGTCATCATTTTGTTGTAAGCTTGCCTTTCTGTGCGGTGGGATGAAATGCTACATAGAGTCAACAAAATGATGGCCAATCGCTGCTGTTGTGAAAATGAGACCTCTGAGGGGGAAAGTGAGTGAAAGGTAAGTAATGCATGTGTGTGGCACTTTCTGTGAAGGCAAGTGTGCTGTAAGGAGGAAATTCAAGTTCTTCCTGCAGGGATAGCTGCGGTGGGGCTGGCAGGGGCAATGGCTGTGTGTACAAGGGCTCTGCCCGTGTGCGTGCCCCGAGGGCTTAGTCATGTAAACTCCCCAGCTCGTCTCTGTACAGCTGAGAGCGTGGACTCATTTGCGACAAGTGACTTGGCCGAATTCCTAGCTCGCTTTGTCTCAAAGCAGTTGCCTAATTGGTACTAGATCTACTAGATCGCTCCATGTACTGGATTTGGATTCCCAGAGGTGCCAGGGCTTCGCCTGGCAGCTCCCGTGGGGCTGAGACCAGAGGACAGGCACTAGGAACAGGTTGGGACGTGTCAGTGAACACCCTGGATGGAGAGACTGACTAAACCTGGGGGCTCCCCCCTCGCAGTTCCTACTGCAGAGAAAGGAGTTGACCAAAATGTGCATAGATAAGAGAATTTGAATAGTCAGTAGAAACTGTTCCTGCCTATGTAGGAATGATAAGGTAGGATAGTCTTTTATGCACATCTAAAATAGTTAGAGTATGTTCTGTGGGTACTTAAAAATAGCCCACAGCAATGAATCGTGCACTTGCTGGAGTAGTTGTCCTGCTAATAAGACTGAGAAGGAGATTTATAATCCCAGCAGGATCACTAGGGTTGTAAGAATTCACCTCAACTACAGTCTGGGGAGTCTCCTCTGGTTCAGGGAAGATGCCATTGCAACACTTCCAATGGGGAGTCTTGCACTTTCTGCATAGTGACTGATAGCCCTGTTTAAGAGATTCATTTCCCCATGTAAGCATTACCCTATCTATGTAAAAAGTTACAATAAATTATTTTTGTAACTAGCACTCCAGCTGTGAATGTCTGGACAGCTCAGGGAGTCTCTCCTGAAACAAAATCATCTGCTATAGAACAATGTCAATTATTTCTACTTGTATAAAAGTGAGGTCAGAATCTGACAAGTTTAGAATATTTCAATGTTCATTATATGATTGTTCCTGTTATGACCTAAACAATCATACTTACTTCCTGAAGTGCTTTTTACATAAGTAAATAGAGGTGTCCTGCTCTGAACTGCTAGTGTGATGAAAGCTCAGCCTTTCAGTTCTAGCAGCACAAATAAACATTTTTCTTACAATAAAGTATTAAAAAAAAAACCAAACAACCCAAACAACGGGGCAGTCATGGATCAGAAATCTAAAGAACATGACCAAAAGTTCTGAAAGTATGTAGATGTCTGTCTGTAATGAAAAGCTTTACACATAACACAATGTTTACTCCTCTGTGCGATTATTGTTTCCTTGATACCCTTAACAATGTTTCTGGAGCTCGGAACTGCAGGACACTGCAGGAGTTTAATCCAGGCAGGGCGAATCCTCATTTGCTGGGGAATGAAGCGGACATCACAAAACCCTCTGTGCTTATGCTTCTTATGTTTAATGGTAAATCACGCTTTGATATTATTGTGATCCAAGGTAATTTAGAAACTGTGTGAATATACAATGCTCAGTGTGGTTCCCTGTGGAGACACTTATTGTGCAGGCAACAAAGCTTCACTGCTGTAAAAATCACAACTAGTGTAGCTTATGCCACTTACAGAACTCTGCTGACTGTAGCCCCTGGCTTGGCACTGTCAGAGTGAAGTTAAACATTTTTACAAAGAACTGTAAATTTACCTGCAGTCTAAATTACCTAGATTTGAAAAACAGCAGCACTATGAGGGATTTAACCTTGACATCTCTGTAAGACTGTCTTAACTGCCAACAAAAGGTTGTTTTGTTCCTTCTTCATACATCTACTTCAGGTCCACCTATTTTTTGCTTACTGTGAGCTCAGCAGGTTTGTATTTTCAAAATAACAGAGCTAAGGATTGTGCCCCAATTTACTGCTCTGACCAAGACCCCCAGCTTCCATTCCTCCAGCCTCAGAGCCTCCTTACTACCACACGAAACGTGGTAGGAGGGAAAGGATTGTGCTGCATGCTACCCCAAGTACCTTTCATCTAGTATGCTAGCACTAGAAGTACTGTTCATCTAGTACAGACAAGGCCTATCCAAGAATGTGAACTCCGTGTGTGCTTTCAAGAGGAAGTAGAGGGAGAATTTGGACTTAGTCAAGGTAAAGGACTATACTAATACAAGATCTTTCGGGGCTAATTTCTTACCTGTTAGCTTTGTCTTGGGGTTTTGGTTTTTTTTTCTTGACTGATACTGACACTTCCTCTGAGTGGATAGAAAATACCCTAGTCATACACCTTCATTAAACAATCCTACTTTAATTATGTATCTCAAGTTCAGTGGAATGAATGACTTTGAAGCAGAGCAAGCACATACTGTGGTTTTGAATAGATATTCCATAGGCTTACAGCAAGAACTAAACTTCAGAAATGAGACCAGTATGGAAGATAAAGTCTTGAAGACAAATGAGGTTGAATAGAACCTATTAACTTGAAGCGACTGGGCTAAATCTCTCCCCCATGCTGGTTCTCTAGGTATACTAGAGATGATATAGCATCTCTCTGCTTGATGCAATGGGATCACCCAGTGTGATTCTATTAAAGGTCATCTCTAAATTGCTGAATCCAACTTAAAAGAAATAGGAAGATCAAAACCTTTTAAAAGAAAGAACGAACCTTCCCCTTTGAATATTGGGAAGTCGATTCGCTGAAATACTTAAAGATGATTAAACACCCTTTGCTATTTTCCATAACTGCATATTTTATATTTATTGACCAGATGCAGAAGTTGAGGTAAAATACACTTCAGAAGAGAAAATAACTCCTTGGGTTGTGAAATAGTACACCAGGCAAGGGCAACACGTGCACTCAGTTTGAACTCCAGGGCATTTTTTTAAACTGCTGCCACCTGGGGAGGGAGAGGCACCATTTAAAATGCTCTTTTGAATTTTTAATGGGTATTTAGAAGTTCAGGCCTTTGCTGCAGCAAAGGAGATGGAGAGGTCAACGGGGGCTAAACACCACTCTTAACCTACTGCTGTTAACACAGCTAAAGTTATTATCGTCCTGATAGAGTTTAAGGGAGGGTTTGGCCTAGAGCACAGTTTGGGGAAGCTCTAGGTTGCTCAGCATCACAGCTGTGCTGCACAGACCAGTTCTCCCAGCCAAAATGAACATTATATTGGAGCCTGGAGATGTTTGTGCCCTGTGTCATCCCAGCAGGGCCATTTCACCCAACCCCTGCACTAAGTTTTCTTTGTCTGGGAAACAGTTAAACTTCTCTTGCAAGACACCAAGTCTGGAATCATGCCTAAGACTAAAAAATGTGTGTTGCTAGCACAGTTTAGTATAAGGACTTGCAACATCCTCTCTCTGCTAAGGAATTCAGGATATACATCTGTAAGATCCAAGAGACACAAAACTGCTGCTTGTCTGTCAAGGCAAAGGTTTTACCAAGAAGTGAGTGGATTTGGACACACAGTACCATAATCACCCAAAGGCTTCCTCCTTCAGACGACAGATCCCATGTTCACACAACTAATCTGTTGGAAGTTTATATTTGCAGTCTCTTTTTTTTTGCAGATCATCTTTTAGTTCAAAGAAATCCAAAGCCTCTACCTTGTATGTTTAATATGTTTCCATACTGCTGGGTGTATGGACTGATGGTTCAGTAGTACCCTTTCAGCTAATGACCTAGTGACTTTTTTTTTAATTTCTTAAATATACTGCTAGACAAAGTAACATAATCATAAAACTGATGAAACATAGCCTGAAGACTTTTCTTCCTTATGTTTGTGACAGACAAAACCATCATCTATCCCACTTCACCGTATAATAGTTTTACAGCTTTTTCAACAACAGAGCTCCCTCTAGCTGATTTATGCCACCTAGATCCAAAGACTGACGGCACATGACGTTGTCACAGAAGAGTTATCTACTCCGTGTCGATCTAGTTTGCACTGGAAACACTTATATGTGTCGATAGATATTGCACAAAATTTCTAGATAGAGAAATGCCCTGTTCACTTTAGTCTTCTGATACTCATACTCAAATAGTTCCTTTTAATTTTGGCATATCTCGTGACAGGTTGCATTTTCATGTTTTTAAATTCCGTATATTTTGGCCTGTGTAGGTCTATGGGATCCATGAGGGTTACTGGTGAATAAAAAAGACCTTTTGAAGAATTATGATAGGAAGGAGAGTAACGTATAGAAACTCAAGCTCAGATCCTTCCAGGCTCCATTTCCAAACCTGAACCATGTACCCAAACACATCACAGTGGAGTGGGACAGGGGCATATTCAGTATATTTGAGGAGTAACATCTTGCTTAAAAGAAGCAGAGCGGGGGGAAAGGGAATTATTTACCATTGAACTAAAAAGTAAAGAATTAGTTTAAAAGCATGCAGCTGAGCAAGATGTTCTATTCAATTATGGAATCAAGGGCAGAACGTAATGAGATAAAAGATCTTGTGTGCCAGAAAACTAGCAAATGCCAGTTGAATAGTGAATGCCACTTGAAAAAAAGGGGAAAAAAAGAGTAAATAGAATAACACATCTCCATATACCATAAAACCACTTGTTAATACCTTTTCCATTCTTGACGTCCTTTACGGCCTTTTCTCACATGAACGAATTGTCCATTGACATGGTTTGGAGTTGCTAATTACCAACCAAGTCAGAGCCTCTATCAGAAAAGCTGACCCCTCAAGGCCACGCATAACCAGTAAGTTAAATGCATGACACATCTGTTTCTGACCCACTATCCAACTCCTCCAGGGGCAGCTCTAATTATTTGTGATGGATTATTCATTTTACAAAGCTTTACACTTAAGTACTTTAAAGCACATTTGAAAATTCCACTGGAAGCAAATTGCCTTGCAGAGCTGCCCTACACCAGCTGAACATGAGATTAATTGTTAGGCAGCACCAAACCACAGTGTGTGGGAATAGTATTACAGTCCTAGCAGTGATTGATGTGGAGAACTATGAAAGGTCAGGTGCACTCCCTGCCCCCTTTCTTTCTTGGGAGGGGGAACAAGCACCAATAAATTATCCCATTCGAAGCAGAAGAGTAACATTTGTTGGTAGCAGAAATTCGGTATACGTGTGGTGTTCTCCAGATAGGCCACACACCAGAGAGCAGGAAGTCTCTGTTTATCCTAAAGTGACACTGTTAGTAAGCACTGGTCTTTTGAGCTGTCTTTGAGCTCTGAAAAGTGAATATAAGCATTATGCTTCCTATTTCTTGTACATAATTATTCGTATGTATGCCTTCTTTCCCTGACCATGTAACACAAACATATCTGGTCCACACATGCAGACAGATGCATTGCTTAGTGTACATTTGGATCGGTTTTCCCACCAAGAGTTAAATTTGACTTGAAAGCTCAAAAGTTAAGGAGCGGAAAGGTGTTTGGAGCCAGTGAGCCAGAGGGCCAGGCAGGCAACACGGTCTCACCCCCCGGGTAAACACAGTGGGAAGAAGTGTTGAGGCCCGGGGGCTCACCCCTGACTTTTTGGGTGGGCTGCCTGCCTTCAGGTGAGCTGTGTCCTGGGGGTCACCATCGGGCCGGGGGCTCCTCCCAGGTGTTGTAGGGCCATGTTGTGCTGTGCTCAGGGCATCGACTGACAGACGCCCACGTTAACGCCAGCCCATGCGAGTGCTGGCAGCGATCCCCCACTTTTAAGTGCACTTTCTCCTGAAGGCCTTGCCAGTACACCTAAATGCTGAATCAAGAGAGAGGGTTTAAATTTAATTTTGGGTCATGCCAGGAAATGGAATGGGCCTTACAGACACAGAAGCCAGGCCATGGGGTGAATGATTTCCCATCCTGGCTACACTTTTAAAAATCTAATGAAGCTCTGCTATCTCCAGGATGGTGGTTTAGTTTACCTGTATGTTCAGATTTGTTGTTTGACAGCATACCAGAAAGACTCATATACAAGCATCCACGACTGATGCATGCTGTATATTAACATCCACAATAGCTGTGGATGGAAAAGCCTGCACTGCAAACAGGTCTGTTGGGCACTTGATGGCAGTATTTGCATTGGGTTCTTACACAAGTAACTCCATTAGTTCTGTGGTTTCCAGTACAGCCTCCAGAGAGATATGGGCATTTTTGCCTGCCTGGGGAGGTGGGGCAAGGAGGGAAGGGAGAGAGAGAATCACAGAGGAAGAGGAGTGGAGGGACAGTAAATATGATTTAGTCTTTTCAGTCCTACTGCCAGAGTTGTCAGACACAATTTTGCTTTAAATATTTCATTTTCCTGGTTATAGTTGACTTTCTGCCTTAGGAGCTCTCACTGAACCTATCTGACAAAAGTTAAGTGAACGGCTGTTTGAAGTCTATCACAGTGCAGCTGATACATTGATCCGGGTTATATTGATTAAGAGCGAAGGTAGGATTGTTATGTGTGGTAGCATTAGCCTCCAATAATTATTGCCTTCAAGCAGCAGCTGAAGCGCTTGGCAACTTGCTGGTGCTGCAAAATATCTCTAAACAGGTGAGTAGGTGAGGGTGGTCCCCAAGCGCACGAGGGGCAGCCTCCTGCACAGCTTGCTGCTGACCTGCCACAGCTAATACCTTTGGAAATGGTTATCTGAGGCTGTGTAGCCTATATAGATAACTGGAACAACCCCCTGCTAATGCTGCACACAAATGGCAGGTGGCAACACAGGTGCCACAAATAAAGGTGGCAAGAAGTCATTTTTGGGGGGCTGGAAAGTGCACCCTAGCTCAATATAAGGACTGCAGCCAAGAAGAATACATTAAGTACTTTGGAATATGTATATAGATACCTAAATTCAACACCTACGTTCTGAAACTTGAAGGCTGTGGCATATTTTGAATCCTACCTACTATTAAATTAGATTTGTGGAAATGCTTGAGGGTTTTTTTTCCACATGTGAACAGCAGATGCAAGTGTTTGTAGTGCAAATAGTAAAAGCTATATTCTGGTCCTCTGGTAAAACTGTAAAATGCCAGGCATTTATACTGGATAGATATTTTCTTCCTTAACACAATCAGTTTTTTGCAGTGGATTAGAACAAGAAAAATCTTTTAGAGTTCCTCCTCTCCACTTCTCTTTTTTTTTTTTTTTTTTTTTTTTCCCCTCCTTTTCCTTCTTGTTTCAGAAAAGAGTGTCTGTTGGTCTCCTGACACAGTTTTCACAGCTTTGGGTGTGCAATAAAAATCATGGTATAGCATGGCTTTCCTCATGACACTCACAACTCTAGACTTCTGTTCTAACAAATAATGTCAGGAGGTAAAAGAAAATCACACAAGAAAACAACTCAGTCCCCCTCAGATGCTAAGATAGGTCCTCAGCTGGTATAAAGCAATATAGATTTAATATTGCTTATTTTTATCAACTGTGGGTCTGATTCACAGTAATTAATTTAAGGATGAAATTAGGGACTTTCCTGTCCAGTTGAGTCACCTTTCCACCTGTTTTCATTTGAAAAGCTGTGAACAGAAATTTTTTCCCTCTCCCTACATGGGAGTTTCACTTTCCTTATTGCAGTTGATGTCTTTATCCAGCTGAATTATTCCTCTGTCCCCTTGAAATGCTCTGTAATAAATTAATAATTTATGCTAAGTAAAGCAATACTGCTGGGAATTGGGAGTTGAACTAATCAAAATACAGAAGTTACCGGGCCCATTGAAAACATTTGCTGAAATCACTATGGCTCCAGGAGATATAAAGATGCGTATGTATGTGTGTTTGGGGAGAGAGAGAGGAAAGCTTTGGCCCCTTTTACTTTCCCAAAGGAATGACTAGCAATGGCAGAATTTAGAAAGACAGCAATGCACAGAGCAATCTTGCTCAGCAGCAGAACCCTTTGGAAACTGAAATTCCCCTCCATGGAAATTTGTAAAAATGGTCTCTATGCTGGGAAAAGGTAAACAGATTTTCCAGCATTTCCAGTGGGATGAAGAATTTGAGGACCTTTATTTAGTAGTGATCAAAGTAATTTACTTAGGGTATAGCTGTGGGGTTTTTTATTATTTCCTTTGGGAATCCACATTCTGAGCTTCTTGACTTGGCTATGTCTGCCCCAGGGAGAAGGTTAGGTGTCCTGAAACCTATAGTTGAGGATACCTACCTAGAAGGATAATGGTACCACCCCAGAACTGCAGCTCATGGTGGCTCCAGTGTCTTAGGCAGTCCCCTTTGATAGCTGGGAGAGTCCAGAGAGAACGTGACCTTGTCTGTTTTGTTGGACTATGATCATGCAATGTTTTAGTTTTCACAGGCTACGTTTTGAATTATTTTCTGAAAAGCCATTTCAAATAGAAGCTCCTAGCCAACTGTGTTCTACAGGCAGGTCAAATCTTGGAGACACTGGAAGGACAACATAGTAACAGTGGTCCCCGTTGTCTCCCTAGGCAGCACTTCTGGAGCGTGGATTATTGCTTCATACTGGAGCTGTAATGACAATGGCCACTGTGAGACAAACTGATGTAGTTTATTAAGACCCAATTCCACATTTATTCTCTGGTATCTCATTTAATCTTTTCTTGCTGTCCTCCCAAGTGAGCCAACATAGCCAAGCCCCTGTTGCCCTGGGCTGCCTTTAAAGCTGGGTTGTTACAGCTTCTGAGTGGTCCTGTGCATTCTGAGATACAGGTGTATCGTAAGGGTGAGCTGTAAAAAAAGGATAGCTGTATAATGCATATACTGAGGGTGGCTGGAAAGTCTATGAATCTTTTTGTCATCTTCTCAACTTTCTATCAAATCAATTTCTCCACTTTCTATTAAAAAAACAACTGCCCCCCAAGATTTTAAATCATGGAAACTACAAAGCTGCTCACTGAAAAAAAAATAAAATCAAATACTCTAATAGGTAAAGAATTGATCAGGTACCAGCAGATGGTGCTCCAGAGTATGTAACATTATTTTCTGCTTTGCTGGAGCAAAAAAATCTGTTGCTTTTTTACAGTAGAAAAGGTTTCTTGGAGGGAGTGTCCCATTATCTCCTTGTGTACAAAGATGATTATGATTTGATTTGCAAAGGTGTTGGTGATACAAAGCTCTTAGCAATTCAATCTAAAGGTGCAAAACTCAATGATAAAATATGACTGAAAGTTTTCAAATGTCTTCTGGGATGGGGCAGTGTTTTCTTGTGCATTTGGATAACTTGATTTACTCAAGCCCGGATTCTCTTTAGTGCCTTTAGCAAATACAGAAATCAAAATAGAAAGAATTTTTTTTTTTTTTTTTAAAAAAGTCCCAAACCAACAACGTAACAGACAACAAAATATAAATCCCGAAACAAACAAGTAAATAACCCAAACAAAACCAAACAGCTGACAGAGTAGAGGCTAGAATGTTTGCAGTGCAAACTTCTGTCCTGAACTAGTTATTTGGTTTTTGGCTTTTCACAAGCAGAAAGTCATCTACAGATTTGTAATTTATTTATTTATTTTTTTTTAATATGTGTGGAGTTGGGGTTTTGAGGGTTTTTTTAGCTTCAGACTTTGCACAGAGTGAGAGAACCATAAACTAGAAGCCAGGAAGTAGAAAGGTTTGTCTCACCTGTCAATCAAAAATTGTTTCACATCACCAGAGAAGAGCTGTGCTCTTGCAACAATCCCCCATTATTCCTCAGCACATCTATACAACTTGTAAGGCAGGACTTTTGTCCATACACAGACTTCCTTTGTCTAAAGGCATCCTTAGTAGCCTGGTTAATTGAGTTTTGTAGATTTTCTTTAGTTTTAGGTATTTAATGGAGCTGCAGTGTGGTTGACAGTCCAATCCAAATGTTCAGATAAAATTCTGATCTGAAATGGGAGCAGGGTTTTAAATCCTATGTAGTTCAAGAGATGTTAATCCTTGACTTTTTTTTTTTTTACTTTTTTTTTTTTTTTTTTTAACTTTACAGTGAACAATTCAAAATTCTAATCTGGATTTGGTTTCCATTCTACATCAAGAATGAATGGCTCAGTCACCTTGGTTTTGGCTCATCCTTCAGTTGGATATGTTAGTCTAATGACAACAATTAAGGTAAAAGAGAATAGTTAAGGCAAGCAACACTGAAGGGAAATCTTAGTCTTCCCTGCAATCATCTGCCCCAAGCAGCATTATTATTACTGATAATAAAAGTTCTGAACTTTTTGATCTTCAAGATGTTATTTCAAAATCAGGTTCTTGAATTTGGGCTCAATTTACTGGTTTATTTACACATATGATCGATAATGAAGCTCACAAAGCAAAGATGCAACAATGCTCTTGTCCTGGACTTTGGGGGGCCTTTGAGGATAATGAGTCAGAATACTTCAAAAGAATATAAAAATCAAAGCAATCTGCAATGACTTCCATACAGAGTAAATCAACAGCTGCACAGAGGTATGAATATGTCAGGTTGAGGTCCTTTTGCCTGTTATGAGATGCTTCTTACTCCAGTTGTGGTCACAGTGATCTCAATGTATTTAATTTGTATATAATCGTGTTTAGGGAAGCCAGTTGATGTAATATTTCTGGATTTCAGTAAAGCCTTTGATACTGTCTCTCAGCGTATCCTCCTGAACAAAATGACCAGCATACAGCTGGACAAACACATAATGCTGTGGGTGTGCAATTGATTGATGGGTCAGGCTCAAAGGGTCATAGTAAATGGGGTTACATCGGGCTGGCGATCAGTCATTAGCAGGGTTCCACAGGGATCCATCTTAGGGCCAATACTCTTTAATGTCTTCATAAATGACCTGGATGCAGGACTTGAAGGTTTACTAAGTTTGTCGACAACACGGAATTGGGGGGTGTCGTTGACATTCTTGAGGGCAGGGAGGCCCTGTAGAGGGATCTAGACAAACTAGACAACAGGGCAGTCACCCACTGCATGAGGTTTAACAAGGGCAAGTCCCAGGTTTTGCACCTGGGACATGGCAACCCTGGATGTACCTACAGATTGGGGAGCAAGAGGCTGGAGAGCAGCCCTGTGGAAAGGGATCTAGGGGTTCTGGTCGATGGCTAGTTGAACATGAGCCAACAGTGTGCCCTGGCAGCCAAGAGGGCCAACCATGTCCTGGAGGGCATCAAGCACTGCATTGCTAGTTGGTTGAGGGAGGGGATTGTCCCTCTCTACTCCACACTGATGTGACCCCACCTTGAGTACTGTGTGCAGTTTTGGGCACCGAAACATAAAAAGGATATAAAGCTCCTGGAGAATGTCCAGAGGAGGGCCATGAAGTTGGTGAAGGGTTTAGGGGGGAAGCCATATGAGGAGTAGCTAAAGTCATTCAGCCTGTTCAGCCTAGAGAAGAGGAGACTGAGGGGAGACCTCATCGTGGTCTACAGCTTCCTCACAAGGGGAGGAGGAGGAGCAGGCACTGATCTCTTCTCTCTGGTAACCAATGATAGGACCAGGGGGAATGGCAGGAAGAGGCACCAGGGGAAGTTTAGGCTGGATATCAGGAAGAGGTTCTTCACCCAGAAGGTGGTGGAGCACTGGAACAGGCTCCCCAAGGAAGCCGTCACAGCACCAAGCCTGACAATATTCAAGAAGCATTTGGACAACCCTCTCAGACACCTGGTGTGAATCTTGGGGTTGTCCGATGCAGGGACAGGAGCTGGACCCTTGTGGGTTCCCTCCAGCACAGGACATTGTATGATTTTATGATTCTATAAATTATCATGGGTTTACTTATGAGGTAAGACAGTGTTTCATACAAACAAGGCTGTTGCAGATTTTCCTACAATTAGGACCCTAATCTGCCCTATTGACACCATAGTTTCATTGACAAACAGACTGCCTCTTCCCCTTTCTGCTGTTTGTCCTATGAAGTTGCCCTTGTTCCTATAGAAGGGGATCTCTGAACCCTTCAAAAACATAGGAAGCATGAATTCTTTTCGATAAACCATAAAAAACCCACCAAAATGCCCACACATCCCGTAAGGTTGTAAACTTGATTTGGGGTACTTGTATATGAGTCAAAAATTAAGCCTTTGATTCTGTTCCCCACATCATTCTCATGAAAAA
>JMFS01003196.1:0-16824 GCA_000699545.1 Podiceps cristatus
AACACAGGCAAGTGTAGGGTCCTGCACCTGGAGATGAATAACCCCAGGCACCAGTACAGGTTAGGGCTGACCTCCTGGAAAGCAGCCCTGCAGAGACGGACCTGGGAGTACGGGGAGCAAACTAGCCATGAGCCAGCCATGTGTCCTTGCGACTGGGAAGGCCAATGGCATCCTGGGGTGCATTAAGAAGATCGTGATCAGCAGGTCGAGGGAAGTTCTTCTCCCTCTCTGCTCTGCCCTGGTGAGGCCCCGTCTGGAGTCTTGTGCCCAGTCCTGAGCTTCCCAGTTCAAGAAGGACAAGGAGCTACTGGAGAGAATCCAGGGGAGGGCTACAAAGATGATGAGGGGACTGGAGCATTTCACCTATGGGAAAGGCTGAGGGAGCTGGAGCTTCTTAGTCTGAGGGAGCAAAGACCCAGAGGGCACCTCATCAATGCTTATAAATATCTTAAGTGCGGGTGTCAAGAGGATGGGGCCAGGCTCTTTGCAGTGGTGCTCAATGACATGAGAAGGGGCAATGGGCACAAGCTGGAACACAGGAAGTTCTGTCTGAATATGAGGAAAAACTTTTTTCCTATGAGGGTGACAGAGCACTGGCACAGTCTGCCTGGAGAGGTTGTGGAGTGTCCTTCTCTGGAGACGATCTCCAGAGGTCCCTTCCACAGAAAAGTCACCTTTTCTTCCCACTTCCTGTTCACAGTGTGCAGGTTTTAACATATAAAAACTTGAGGTTGTGTGAAGACTGTTGATAGGGACATATTTGTTGATGAATTCTACATGTTAATGCTCAATGCCGATAGCTGTGACTGGAAACAGAAAATCCTTAAGAGTGTTTAACTGTAACCGCCAAAAGAAGTTCTGCTTTCTGCTAGTTCGGAGATTAGGGACCCATCTGCCACTATGTACCCTGGTAAATGTTGCTGGCTTGGTTTACTATGCCATTGCACATGTATAGCTGTTCTGCCATCTCATTACACCCTAGAAGGTCACATATTGATCCATGACTCCCTATTACCTTTCCTATTGCCACACATCAATAAGTTGTTCCCTGTTCAAGGGTGCAGAAGATGTCTACTTCTTGTTCCACCCAGCCTCGGAGTGGTTATAACAGTTCTAGAAAGTGTGCCTGGATCTGCCTTGACTTTGAAAGGACTATTAGCCTTTATAATGCAAGGAAGATTAGCTCTATTGCTATTAAACCATATATATTATATTTCACTTCAAATATTTATTTCTATTCTGTTAGTGATAAATAGTACTGCAGAGGTGTCTGTTAAGCATATGTGTAAAAACCCCACAAGAGAATGGTGCCTGATCAATTCTCCCTGCATGTGATCTCAATGGAGTCACAAAGATCGCACATCCTTAAGTTGTTACATCTGTCTCATAAGTCATACCTATAATGCTGTAAAGCTAATTATTTTTGCATAAATTTGTATTCAGTGTTTAAACATCTAGCAGCATTAGCAATGGCATTACTGTGGCTGACATTAAAAGGTACTGGATAAGAATGAAATGTCACAGTCTTAGTTTATCCTCAGAAGAATATAGGTGATAATCAGCCTGGTAGGTTAGCTTTATTAATGACAGTAAAAAGACTTTGCAAATAGTATATAAACCACAACAGTATGCTGCTACTCTATGTCTTTGCTTTCCCATTTGGACAGCTGTAATGAGACAAGCCATTGTAGTGAGAGTGGTTTGCAGAAAACAGGGAAATGTCTATTTATTACTTGTATAATGTACACTTTATATTCTGGGTGGCTGTAAGACTTGTGAAGAATACTGTTCACACAGCTCCCTAAATAATTCTCTGTTGTGATGAGCTGACAGACATAGAAGAGTGCATTACCTGAAAGAGTAAACATCAAGAAGCCTCCAGGGGTTCTTTTACTTCATTCATTTTGCATTATCCCATTTAGCAATTGTAGTTACATCTCTGCAGCCCTAATAACTGTTCAAGTGAAGTAATGTTACAGTTCTAAAAGACATAAACCTACTGGGCCAAACATAATCATATTCAAGTTCCACTGACGGACGTGCAGACTAAAATGTGCGTAATAGCAAGGGGATATGTGCTTGCCACATAATCAAAGCAGAGCAAAACTGACTCACTTCCTGAAACAAGCAGCTAAGAATTGTTGTGGTTTGGGTTTTTTTTTTAAATCTGCATTCTGTACGAAATTATAAATAATTGCAATTCACATTAACATACCCCAAAAAGGAAGCTCTTCTGGAACTACTTGGGAAAGTTTTCTTTCAATACAATATATCTGTAACTTTCTAGCTTCTTTATTGACCAATCACAGTCTGAAAGTGTCGTTTTTTTCATTTGCTGCTGGGAACAGAAGAGCTACGCTGCATTCACGCTTGGCACCTGCACTGAGGCAGAAGCTCTAGAGAGGTTTGTTAAGGACTGAGAGCCTGTGTGGCTCATGAGAACGGGAACCAGTGTTGTTTCATCACTGTTAGCCCTGCAACTCAACTCCACACCAAACATTGACATTGTGATAAAATAGAACCAGAACTTGTGCAGCAAGAGCAGGCTTGTGGAGCTAAGCTCAAAAGAGGGCCAACACAGGGCTAGCTAATAAATAAAGAGCACTGGGTGTGTTAAAGGGAAGTTTACATGTATATAACTTGGTTTTATTTGTCTTTTTGTTCCTTTGGCTAAAGAAGCTCTACCTGTAGATTAAAAATAAATATTAATATTTCACAAGAATCTAATAGCGGAATATTTCCTTTTCTTTGTTGGTGTTTAATGATGCTGTCAGGTGAGTAAGGAAAGAGTAATCAGAGGAGTATAAAAAGGGAAATCAGTAATCTTGGTGGAAAAACCCTGCTAGGAAAAGTCCCTACAGTGAAGAAAGCATAAAAATGCCATCTGAGGCAAGGCAGAAAAAAGAATCACTGAGTCTACAGTGCTGGATAAGTAAGCCTCTGTAAATGTTAGATTCATCTATCTAGACCAGGAGTCTTTAACTCTTTATTTGCAGGAAATATCACAGTGAACATTTAAGCATGGTTTGAACAACTTAGCTTGCTCCAGTCACTCCTCATCTCACGTTTTAAAATCTGCGATTCAGATCTTGAAGATCTATCAGGCTGCAGTAACCAAAGGATTTGGTCCCACCTACCCTACTAATTAACATACATAGTCACAGGTAGTCACTCTCGAACTGTATGGTTATTGCAGTTCTTGGCTGAAGCACCGTGAGATGCATTTTGTACTCTTTTATTTGTACCTTGCTTTCCTCCTTTGAGAAAGAACAGATCGCAACTGAAATTAATGGAGTGAACCTGCACAAGTCATGACAGTGATTTTAATGGATTGAAACTAGAATGTTCATTTAAATTAAATTTTTTATGTCAGGGTTTATGGGACCAGATACCTATTGACGTACCAATAGTACTTTATAATTGAAAAAATAATTTTTCTCCTTCTGAGGCTTTGCCAGTAACCTTAAGGAAAATTGTGTATAAAGAAGTAAGTTCTATTAAGAATAAAAACAATTCAAAAGGTTGATTTTGGAAACTTGCATCCAGAATAAAAATGACAATGCTTCTCTGAATCATCCAGCATAGCTGTCGTACCTTATGGTTAATCAGTGAGCACAAAACTGAAGTACGGTAACACAGGAGAAAAACGCTTTGCAATGTTAGATAAAAGCTAAGACGCAAATATGTACAGTCTGCAGCTAAATGATCAGACCCCAGAAATGTCAGCTTTGTTGCGAAGTAGTAATGTTATGTATGCATGCAGATAAACTCGAGCTTTTTGGCAAAGCCTCTAGGCACCCTGCTTCAGTATGAATAAATAAAAATAAGCCAAATGCATATTTAGTAGCTATGGAGGTATTTTGGAAAAAAATATTTAAATGAAAGAGAAATATCCTATGTTTTTCAGTCCAATCTATTAAACTCTTTTTACTCACTGATACAATCTTTTACATTCCTGTTTGCATGGAACTAGCTAATTGCAAATTTTCCTTCCTCTTAACTGATATATATGATCTGAGAGCATGTAACATTTAATTAGTAACTACACAGCTGTCTAATTTCATATGCTGTAGCTCAAAGGGAAATGAGTAGATATGGATATAAATGAAAATACCTTCTTATTCTTTCTAGTCTGTTCTGGCTCTTCATATTTTAATAATATAGCAAAATGGGTGTACAAAATACGCTTTCTTGGCACCTTTTCTCCTTGTGGGGGTACTATAATAGAGGAAGATTAAAGAAATACCCTCTAGTAAACCTAAATAATGACTGTCTTTTCTGAACTCAACTTTTTGATAGGGACAGTTTAGATCCAGTCTTCAACCTGTGTAAGGTTTATGACCATAGTAATTGATACTCCAAACTCAGAAGGCTACAGAAATGTTTATCAAGTGTTTAAATGATGTTAAGCTCTCATGATTAATTCATTTTTAAATATTATGATGAAATACAATGAGAATTTAATTGTGCAGTAGTATAAATCACAGATCACTTCTCGTTCTGTAGAAGATTGCTGAATTATTACATTATTTACAATACTTCTCGGCAGGATGCCCATAAGGCAGGGTACCAAATGGTGGATGATCAGGGAAATGCTTTCTCCTTTACTAAACTGATAAAGTAATATGATTAATAGAAGGAGAAAACTGCAAAGTGATGAGTTACTATGGTGATAAAGGTGATATAAGGACTTCTATAGAATAGAAGAGGATATAAAAGCACAGGGAATTCCTCTTATTAAATATGCACCAGTCAAGCTCTCTGCCTTGTGTTCGTTTGCTCACATGCAATCTCATATATTCCATTTTTTAATGTCCTTTGGGTAATTACTTATTTATCTCATACAAATCATCTAAGTAAACACAGGTTTAATATAACTAGTTACTGAAGTTTATATACCTCTTGGGCTTTTAGTGTTGTCTGATTAGATTAAGGAGAAGAAAAACATACCAAAAAATCCTGTTTTTCTCAAGTTTCCCTTTAACTCCTATAATTAAGTCAGTAGTATACATATTTAATAACACTTTGCTTTTCTATGCACTTATATATGGTTGAGCCATGTTCACTAGATGTATATTTTCATTGGATTAAAAACAGGGAAAATGTAGATTTGCACTGCATGTATTGAACTCTTTCTGTAAAGACTGATGTAAGAACCACCCTGATGCCATAAGGGGTAAAAAAATCTGGCTTTTAATACTAACTCCGGTTTGAACATTTATCCTGGATATGCAACTGAGTTGAATTCCTTCTTATAGCCAACACATCCCAAATTATAGTTGAGGTTATTCTCTGAGGTTGTGTGTATCCATAGTGGTGTCACAGTGCGTAATAGTGCGTACAGAATAAACTAGTTGTGAGAAAACTGGATCATGAAAACCACATATAATCCATTGTCTTCACTCACAATCTCCTGAAGCCTGCAGTTTTAGTCAGCAGGCTAATATATCATCTGATCTGTTTTCTCGCCCTTCTTACTCCCTCCTGCAAACAAATCTAATGGAATAATTATTAATTCACCACGAAGTAATTCACATATTGTACTATTAGATCTAGTCTGATTCTTGTTTCTCCTTTTTGATAATACTTTTCAATCCTCATTCTTAACTTTGGTGTAGCTTTAAATTTACTTTTTCTAGCTCCGAGAAATTGTTATCACGTGTTTAAAAGTGTTCTATTTAAAAAATTGTCAAGCTTTTGTTTATGTCCTTAACACAAAATTGCAACACTTGCATCTGTCTTGAAAAATGTTCTGAACTAATATTGCAACAAACTTCTTGATCCCCCCATATATACCTAAATAACAATCTCTCTTTCTTTATTTTAATAATGAGAACACAGCAGTTTCTAAACTGTCAATCAAATGAGTGCTTAAAACAGCAATAAAGTATTATTATATTAGTAATACAGAAATACTGAATACAAAAATAATATGGCAAGAATTATTATACCACTTTTGGACACACTTCAAGATGAAAACTAGCATCAGGTAATAAAACACTAATATATATATTCAGGTACATTTATATTAAACTTCTCTTTGAGGTGTATTTGGCAGTAGTTCCATCATGGTGAAGGAATGCAAACAGATACACAGGTTTCTGTTTGTCTTTGTGGAAGTCATTGAAGACAAGAATAAGGACAAGAAATTCTTATGTCTTTGCTTTTTGATGAATTATCATTATCATAACATGTTGGGTCTCTATTTCAGTCTTTACTTTTTAACATCTAAACATTACAAAGAGAAATAACAAAGGAGATAACTGGAAAGGAAATCCTTTTATTTCCATAAATATGTATAGCAACCTAATTTCCAGATAGAGTAAAAAATATTACAGAATTCATCAAATCCTGTTTCATTAAATTCTCAGCTCAAACCTAAAAGCTGTGATGAAGCTGTGGATGGGTACATGATTCACAGGACCAAGTGCTAATAAATCAAACTTTCTTTCCACTCAGTTTGGGAAGTAGTGCATTGCATCTCCTCGTCTTGCCTTGCGTGAAGTTCAATACATCAGGCTTTCTGAAGATGTATTACAAATACTTGAAATCCAAAAGCATTTCCTTTCAAGGTTAAATTATTGCAGTACAGATCACAAAACAGTTTTCAAAACTGATTAAGCCTCTGATAAATCAGGACATTTTCAGGTTTGTAATGCCAAATTTTATACCACCTTCACAGTTTATGGCAATGATGTTAGTGGAATGCAAATCGCTATTATGTGGAAAGACAATAAATGGACAGGTTAAATGTCTAACTGGAGGAAATTCATATTTTTTGCATATGATACAAGCCTTTTATTTTAACTAATAGTTACACCATTGAGAATTTGTTCCAATAGGCAGTCTTGTTAGCCAGCCTCGTTTCAGGCTTCTAGACACTTATTACCTCTTTGTTTGATTGGGTTTTATTTTGTTTATTAGGTTAAACATTCTAATATGGATTAGCAGTGAAAGTGAACAAAAATAAACAAATCATTATGCTCATGAGGTTGTGCAGGACAAACACATTCATCATTTAAAGGACACACACTAGGTAATGTAGCACAGTGTGTCTCAGATACAATAGGAAAAATTAGTTCACAAGCATACAGGCTCCCAACTGGCAATCCAACTTCTTGTTAGGGTTTTGAAATTGTAGCATATTAATTTAGTGTTATGTATTTATTAAAGCATGCTTTGCTGTCGTCTTGCCGTCAGTTAGAATTATCTTTCAAATATTCACTTGTACCACATTCTTTGGAGACTTGCTCTGATATTTATACAGACATTCGGTCCTACAATTCTTATATTTGCTTATCTTGATAATGTACCTCCATCTAATTCTGGTGGTGGAATTGATGGAAAGAGTCAAATGAATAACCTTATGAAATCAGAGATGCATAGAAAACATAGTCTGGAAATGACCCCAAGAAATCATCTATTCCACATTCCTAAACAGGCAGCATCTGTCTGAACTCGTTCCATTTGTGCACCCCCAAAAATTTTCCCATGGAGATCTGACTCTCCATATAGAAAATGTGGGCTTGTTTTCCTCAGGTTTTTTTCAGAGGCTTCACAAGTGCTTCACAGCCCCAGAGAACCTCAGCTATGTGTTACAAGCCTGGCACATTAAACTATTCCTGATAGATGTTCGCCCAAACTGTTCTAAAAATTTAACTCCAGCCTATCATTTTTTTTCAAATACTTGATTGTATTTTCAACTAGAAAGATTTCCCTTATTCTGAAAGTTCACAGCTTCACAGCAGACCAATAAAGGCAATCGTGAAGAGGTCATGGATTTAGTAGCACAGATATGGAGGAGACCTACGTAATTCTGTTGGCTTTCAGATAGGAACATACACCTACTGAAACACAACAGAGGCCATCAGTTCATTCTGGATAGGTCACTGAACATGCATGAAATACTAACAAATTTCATTAAACACTGACCTGATCTGTATTCCAACCAAGAACCTAAAGGCAGCAGGTCCTACAGTTCCTAATAACTGTAAAGAACCCAGTTCTTTAAGTATTTGATCATCTGCAATAAAAAATATGGTAACTTTATAGGAACACATGTACAGGTTATCCCTTTATTATTTTTATTAATAATTCATTCCTTTTAAAAGACAAAAATAGATGTTTGTCAAATCATTGTTACTTCTTATTGAAAGTAGTAGGTCCTGTATTTTGAGAGTATCTATTTTTATGTTACTTACAGATCAGATTAACAAGATCTGGATGTGGTAAGATGTTTTTCTTGCCCTGAGATCATCTGGAAGAAAGAAAATGAATTACAAGTACAGCACAAGTTAGCAATTTTGACTTGGGGCAATCTCACTAATTGAAGATTCACTGTAAAATGTCTGGAAATTCTTTGGCTTACAACTTCAATGTTGGGCTTCTGTCTCTCATGGCCACAGCACACTTTTTGGTTATGAAATTCAGTAATGTGACACTTTGGCTCAAAAAGTACCCAGGTTGAGACTGTGGGGTGCTCAGAGGTTGCAGTGAAGGAAATAACACTTTCTATTTGCCATACTATGGTGCCATATTCTTTTATTTGCTGTGTTATTAACCTTCTTCCTTAAGTATTCTTGATCATCCACTGTCAGAGTCAGGGCACTGCATTTTGGTCTTGCCCAATACATCTATTTATAAATTCTTGTGGTCAACATTCTTGAAAGTCAGGACATTATTTAACTACAAAATATGGATGGAGGAGCCTTGGTCAAGGCTTTGAATCTTTTGAATACCTGTCCCTGGTCTTTAGGTTGACTGCCCCCTATTTACAGGTTGGTTACCCCATTGCATCAGAAATATTGTCACAGTGGATATTTCCATGGCAAAATGGACTCTAGGGGCACATTTCAGTCTAGTAATTTAACATAAGTAGAGATATAACTAAACTAATTTTCTTTACAGAATTCTGAAAGTTTACAGCCACCACCAGAAATGAGTAATTAGTTTTCAGACAGTTATATTCGTCATTTTAAAATCTGATTATATATATATTCCATGATTAGAATTCCTATTTTAAACGATTCAAGAAGTTTATACCTTACTTGTAAAATACAGCATAAGATTCTCAAGTACAGGATTTTTCACTTCAAGGTTACTGGAAATAAAAGAATATTCGACATCCATTTTCTCACCATATTGTGGATATTGGCCAAACTACAATCCCAGGCTTACCTGGATTCAGTATGGACTACTTCATAGATATAAACCCCTTTCCTTATAGGTTACAGGATTTAAGGCTAGCTAACACAGCAAGCAGCAATCAAGGTTTTGACTCCACTCAAATTGCACTGTTGAGCTTAGTATTGATATCAGCTTTACTGGGAAAAGAATCTGAGAGGGCTGTCAAAGGCACTGAGAGCACCTCTGTCAGCACTTAAAACATCCCTGTTTTAGAGACTCACAGTGATATTTCATTGCCTAATATTGATTAACTATGCTTAGGAGAATACAGGTTTCATAATTTCTTGTTTATAAACAATGTTAATGTTTATAAATGCTTGCTCATGGTGCCATACTCTTTGGCAGACATATGTACTGACACTGTTGAAATCCAAATGTCCTCTAAAATTAAATAAATATCAATATCAATATAGTCCTGGCAAGGACTATTGTGTAGAAAGAGCACAGTGCAGGGTTCCATATCATTCAGTGGTTTAAGGGGAAAGGTGAAAATCTGGGAGGGTTTCTTTGTAGAATATTTGCTCTTTTAGGTAACTGAACTACTGAAGTGAACAGTTGCCTTCAGCCATTCTTTCCTGCCCCTGCAAAGCATCCAAGATAGATGATAAGCCTGGAGTAGTGGTAACAGGTAGGACTCTCATTTCTAAAGCAAGATTACGAAGATTCATCTTCACCAGCTGAAAACCAATAATTTTGTCTACACCAAACAATAAACACAAACCCCAGAGGTTCTGGGGCTTTGAGCAGCCTGGTCTAGTGGAAGGTGTCCCTGCCCATGGCAGGAGGGTTGGAACTAGATGATCTTTAAGGTTCCTTCCCACCCAAACCATTCTATTATTCTATGACATTATTTTTCATGATATGCCAGAGTGAAAGCAAGTTCTTCAAAAGGAAAAATAAACAGAATGTGCTACAGACCCACATGTATACTTCATGGAGCTACAGGACCTATATGTATCCTCCTGTACTTGAAATATGACGCCAAGCACTGTGGTAATGGGCTCTCTCTAGAGGGACTTTGTTTACCTATTCCTTCTCGTGTGCTGAATTTGAAAAATCTCTAGGATGTAAGCTTTATAGAATGCATTTGTACTTGCAATGCATGGATGGGCATGGAATGAGCATTTTCCAATTTAAAAATCCCACAGTAATTTTCCTAAAGTCTCAACTAACTCAAATTAATATGCCTGTCACATAAAGGGTGATACCAGATGCTTACAGACAGGAGGCTTAGGTAGAAGGGTCTGCTCCCACCTAGTGAATTTAAAATCTAATAAAATTCTTTCCCAAATATTACATTTGCAAACAGGCATGGAAACAAAACATTTTTTGCAAGTGGTTTTACAGTTTCATTATCGAGTTTTAAGCTTTCCAGCCCAGAAAGTTTTCATCAAACTGATTAAACTGCTTCCCAGTAAAACTATTAATCCCTTTTAGAAAGCATACATCCCACGATTATTTGTTTCTGGGACTGAGCTCTGACCATATGCGCAGGAAAGGCACAAGTTCCCCAGGCTGGACGCAACCACAGTGGTGACAGCAGATCCGTGTCTGACACTGAGCATATGCCCTGCCTACAAGGTGTGTGCTGTGACTGTTCTCCCTTCCCTGCCCTGGTAAAGCCATCATCACATCCAAGCCCTAGTATTTCCAGAGGAGTGGTCTGCACAGCCCCCCGGTATTCACACCCAGCACAGTGGTTAGCTGCAGGAAAAGCAAGTGGATGCTCAGCCGTTTGTGAGGACACTCCACTCCCTGAGCTTTAAGCTTTATGTTCTCAATGGCAACGGAGCTAATCCCCAAACCTTACCGTGGCAAAATTTCTCACAAGTTCAACAGGAGTTTTGTCTGAATTATTTTTGTAGAAATTGACCTCATGTGCCAAAAGCTTTGCATTAAACTTTACAGTATTTCTTAAACCAAGCTTAGAGCCAGCAGCTGCAGCATGGTATCCATCAGCAGAGATCCACTCAGCTTCACGGCATGCCACAGGAACATAGTCATCCTCACAAATGGAGCCTGCGCTGAATCTGCAGCTCTTAAAGTAGCTACGGGGGTATGTCTTCATCTCTACCAGTCAATAAAATGGGTCAGACTCCATTCTCTGACCCTGAGGACAAGGAACATGGCATGGCTTGCATCCATGTGGCTAAAACCTCTTCTTCCCTGAAGCAGGGTAGCCCTGTCCGTACAGCCCCTGGTGATCCACAGGCTGAGCCCAAGCACTCTCTGGGAAAATGATGCCTCCCACGGACCAAAATTATAGCTAGTTGTGCACTAGCATTAAACTCTGTAGATGATACCCACAGGACCAGAGACTGAGCTAAAGCCCTGTCCCTGTTTAATTCACTAGCACCAACAAAGCCCAGGAAGGCCCAAATGGTGGAAAACACTGCCTGTGAAATGATGTCTAGAGGAACTGCTAATATCTGTTTACTTGTATTCACCCATGCAGATTTGTTAGTAAGCTCCTGATTCATTCAGTTGAAGCTAAAAGCTAATTATGTGTATGTTTATATAAAAGTTATATGTGACATTGAAGAAATTAAATATTCATAATGACAGCATGAAAGAATTTTATTTATGCCTAAATGAAATGTTTAAAAATAAATGAACAATGTATTCTAAAAATTAAATACCTGTTTTCTGCAACCATGCCCCATAGCTTAGTTAAACAATTAGGAATGCTTCATTTTAATTTTGTGCATTGATTTCAGATGGCATTAATAAAATATTTCCTTTTACTGTAAATTATTAATAGAATTTGTTAACACTAACACGCATCTGAAACCTCACAACCATTCAATTTACCCCCCCACCAAGAAATCAACAAGAATATATCCCAGATGGGCTAACAACAGTCACTTTTGCTAAAAATCTGCATTTTTAGTTATACAACAAATGCTGAATTCTTCTAGAACACTCCCCTCTGCCCAGAACCAGCCCAGTCACATGTATTTCTTTGACAGAGGAGGTCTCTATTTTTCATTGGATTAAATAGCGCTTGCGGGAAAGAACACCAACTGAAGGCAATAGCTGTGGCTGTTCTTTTATTTCACTTAGCCTGCAATACTTTCGTTCATAAGCATTAATTTGGAATTGCCAATATTAACTTACCAAAGAGCTGGAGGGAAAGGTTTATGTGCTATTTATCCTCAAGGGTCCTATTCAATCACAGCACTGTAAAATGTCACTGACCTACTTCATCAATTACTGAAGGCAGGCGTGGGATCTTTACATTCCTCCTGATTGTACCAGCCAAATGTATCTTCTTTTTGTATTTATGTGATAATCAGATTGCTCCAAAAAAAAAAATTCTTCTTTGCATTATGACAATTAAAAGTCCACATCTATTGTACTTAACTTCAGACTTAAAAAGCTGGCCATGAAATGATTGCATTCTGATAGACCTGTTAATAGCAAACTCTATAAATTGCTGGGAGAGTTTAATCTACTATTATGAAATATAGCTGAGAAGCTTTAGAAGAATGGTAAATGGTTTAATGTCAGAGTTTGTTGTTTAAATGCGATATTGCAAGATTTTGTAACTTGGAAGTTGCGAAGATATTTTCTGGTCAGGTAGGCAGGTATTTTGTGAAGCATACATGCCTCTAAGAAGAAATTCTGTTGACTATTTTCTTTCCAATAAATCTCTGTTTTACAGAGATTCATCATATTATTTCGTAACATTTTGTCATGTTCTGATTTTTTGCTTCCAATTTTCAAAATGTATTTAAAATTCAAAAATAATGAATTCTTTTCAAATGCTGATTACACTGAGTGAAAAGTTACAAAATTTGAGATACACTCCAGATAACTGAAATATATGAGATCTGCCTGAGGAATACATTTATTGAGGAAGTTTTACAGCAAATAATTTAAAACCAAAAAACCTCATACAGTAAATAAAATACTTCTGCCAGTCGGACAGTAAGAGATATTCTCTTATAATGTATCCCACTGCTTTTTCTTCACCTTATCTACTGGAAAGTTCACACAGTGATATGGCATTTGTTTTCTTAAATTTTACATCTGAAAGTAAGATATGTAGTCCAAAATAATGATTGACACTTAACAGAAAGACAAAAAGCATCTCTAGAGGGCAATTCATTCCATCCTATGACAGATGTCATTCTGTCACTCAATGATTATTCTCTCGTATTGGTTATCCTCTGCTGAATAAAACGGGTCTTAGATACGTATCATCTTTTTCCAACACCAAAATTTCTTTTCGCACAAGATCTTCCCTAGTTGCACATGACTCTGAACCTGCAGCCACTTCCCTGAACCGCATGGGGTGTCTAACAGGTGATGGCAACCAGCAATATAACCAGCCTGGCCTCCTTTAACGGGCCTTGGAAGGCTGCCCATAAGGAACAGGAAAGCACTTTCCTTGATGCAGCTTTGGGGTCACTTACGTGACCCCGAGGACGCAGGGAGCCATATTGCTGATGGAGCTGCTTTGAACAGGGGCAGGATGGTGTGTGCTTTCATGAGTCTGAGATGCAAAGTTGTCTTAGCCCAATGATGATGCAAGGTGACAATCACAAGGGGAAGTTTATTCAGTTAATATATCAGCTTCTGAAAGAAAATAAATACAAGGGGGCGGGGGGCTGGGGAAAAATTGGCAGGGATTTATTAATGATGGACATTGATAAAATAGCAGGGGTTTTCACCCATCAGCAGTTAGGCAGGATGTTCAACAGCAATTGTTAAAATAAATCTACTGTTCATTGACTGGGTGAGAAGGTTTTCACTGCTGTGTATTTAAGTAATGGTGGGTTATGTTAAAGAAAAAAACACAATTGTATATAAAATGCTCTGGCTAAAAGGGCTGTAAGTCAAACAAAGATTATGAATTTCATGCATATATTGTGAAAAGTAGTGGCACATGTTCTACGTCAAAGTTGGACTGACTGATCATAATGGTCTCTTCTGGCCTTACAGTCATATGTAACTATATAACTGCTTATAATATCTCAAAAATATTTTCGGCATTTTATTGGGATAAACATTTTAATGTCTACTTGAATTCCAGTCATTATTATATTCTTAATAAAAATGTTTAGAACATGGTACTTAAATTACTTTTCAAAAACAGATAGCAGTAGAAGAGCAGGGGTTTTCTCTAGAACTTAGGTTTAATGTTTCTAATTGCATTGTAGATACTAACATATTTATGTGAAGCAAAGTAACTGATGCAGATTGGCTGTTCAAATCTTGGCATATAAAATAATTAGAAGGAATCATTTCTAAAGGTTAGTGAAAGCAAAGCTCCTCATACTATAAAGGTATCTGCCTTTAGAAACTGTGGAAAGAAGTCCTTCCTTGGAAATTAGATGGACACTATTAACAGTATGGAAAGAAGCAGCACGCCATTGAAGTGCAGGACCTATATCTAAATGATTTTGAGTGAAGGGAAAAAGTAGCTGCAAGAGTAAAATAGACCATCAGTAGCTGAAACAAAGATGCAGGGGATAAAATACAGGTCTTATTTGCATTATTTCTTTCTAGAAAGGAAAATCCATGGTAAGCAGGGATAACAATTTTGGGAAGTTCATGTTGGCCATTTTAGTGGGCACAAGGGAGGTTAATGAATATCCATCTCTGATTACCCTTCTTTGAGCTCTCTTTCATCCAACATTAATGACAGGCACTGTTCTTAAAGTTGTCAGTATTTCTTCTTTTGAAGATCTTTTTGTGCAAAGGGATCATTGTTGCAAAACATCCATCCCATGGCAGAGACAGCCTTAATCTCACTATGCTTGCATGGCCATCATTCCTCCATTACGAATGCAATGTCTTCATGGGTGTTAGCACCTGCTGAAGACCACTGAGACACCGTATCTCCTGAGTTCCTGTGCCTGGAACCAAGCCCCAGGCACGGATTCCCACCCCACTGCCTTTAGCCATGACATGCAGGCAGCAGCTTAAACTGGTAGAAGGTGTGAGCTGCCCACAGAGGAACCTGGAAGTGGAAACAGCAAGTTATAGTTGCTCAGCTGACAGGTTTTAACTTGTTAAACAAAGCTGTTATACATCAAAGTTGTATTACATCATCTAGTTCACCACTCAATTGAGTGGGCTTGTTAAAGATGCAAAGAAAATGTAAAATGAACATTGGCTTGTACATAAATACAAAGCAGAACTAGGAAGCAATTCTCTTCAAAAATCTTCAAATATCTTATTTTCTTTACTGTTAAGATCCAAGAGAAAAATAGTGTTTATAAATTCTGGCCTTTCTTTCACCAGATGTACCACACAGGCAGATAAAAAAAGCTGACACAGAAAACTGAACAGGGAGCCTGTCTCCAAAGAGAAAACATAACTGACCAAACTACTTATAAACTGCTTTTAACTGGTCATTTATGCAAATGGTGCATATTTAAAATATGTTAAACAGGAATAGTAAAAGTGCAGGTAGTATAATAAAAAGTTTGGAGTAAGAGTGAGTTAAAAGATTTGGGCATAGCATATAAGATGATAAAAGCAAACATGAGGGGCAGCTGTTCATGCCTTCACATGCCTTCATATGCCCCAGGAACTGGAGGTTCCTGAGCCAGCAGCAAGCAATGCTGTCTTTCTACACAGTCACTGTGTAGCAGTGCAGACTGGAAGTGATGCAGGTGCATTAGTGTGGGTCTGCTTTGAGGCCATTTAGACCTGCCTTTGAGCTAGTGCATTTGGAGTCACCATTGCCCTGACACACTTCTACAACTTCTAATGTCATTGCTGGCTTATTTAGAGCCAAGGAGAGGATATTTGCTTGATATACCACTAGACAAGTCATCCAGCATGAATTGAATTGCAATGCTACTGTCCCCATCAGCCGAGGAGAGCTGTCCTCAACACCAGCGCAATATGGTATGGCAAACTCCCTGCGACACTGTACACCTTGCAGTTCCTATTTCTTTTAAATTTTTAATGCTGGGAACATGCATCCATGAAACCTAAAAGAACTGATTTTCTGATTTAATACTTTTATACAACCTAGTTTAAGCTGTCACATATAGAGACACGAGTAAAATGTATCAGTAAGTAATGTAAATATTACTGCATATTGTATTGAGGACTTACAAGTTCTATTTTAACTGATGACAATGCCTTTAGTGCATCCAAGTTCCTCACTGAAGTTTTCAATCAACTAGAATATGAAATAAATGATTGTTGGCTTTTTTGCAGGCTTAGCTCTGACTAAGCATTTACTTTTATTGATCCCAAACCTCTATGTCCCAGTTTCAGCCAGGACAGAGCTAGTTTTGTCTTCAGCAGCTACTGCGTTTTGGATTTAGTATGTGAAGCATGTTGGTAATATACTGATGTTGTTGGTTGCTGCTAAAGAATCAAGGACATTTTGCAGTTTCCCCGATTTCGTTAATGTGCAGGTGCAAAAACTTGGTAGGGGCACAGCCAGAATGGTTGATCCAAACTGGCCAGAGTATTCCATGCCATAGGCATTATGCCCGGTGTAAACGTGGGTTGGCCATTGTCCCCCTTTATGTTCCTTTCATGTCCTCTTCTTGTTTTCCTTGTTGTTCCCTTGTTTTCTTTTTTTTTTTTTTTTATTTTCTTTTTTGTTCATTTGTTCAGGCCTTTTCATTCATTCCTTTAGCTGTTTGTTCCCTCGCTCACTCTCTC
>KL255161.1:0-33420 GCA_000699545.1 Podiceps cristatus
GGAGGTGGGAGGGGTAGAAGGCAAAAAGGGCTTGTGAAAAAGCAGAGTGACATCCCTACTGCGACCTGGAGAGAAGCTGGTGGAGACCAGGGCACCCTCATACACCGAGAAGCGTTGTCCCTAATTGTTGTCTCTGCCAGGGGCAAAAGCCTCCTCTGAGCAGACCTTCCACCAGTTTTGGAGTGTGACACAAAGTCCTTTATGTACCGCAGGAGTGAGCGGAAGCTATCAGCTACTGTCATGGGATCTCGTTGCCTTCCCATGATTGTGTTACCCTCATTTGGTGACCCACAAATATACCCAATAAATCAGTTACCCCCAAACTGGGTATATTTCTTGTTTAATCTCAAAATACGTATTTTTGCTTATTGCTTGAACTTTGGTCATATTGCTTCAATCCTCAAGTTCAGGTAAATCTCTTTTAGGTTATTCTGATCTTTCTTCTGGCTATCCCTCCCAGCCCTGCCAGCAGTAAATTTTACCAGTACGCTCCCTAATTTAGTGCCAAGATCGTGGACAAACGTGTTTAAGTCAGTGTAATGCCTGATCCTTCCGGAGCTTCCTTCTGCGGGGGAGTGTTCCCTCTCTGGCATCTCCCTTTGGACGGTTTCTCACCCGCCCTGCAGCACCTCACCAACCCCTGTCACAGCTCTCTGTGACATGTACCAAACGCTGACCAAGGTCTCGTGGCGCTCGATCTCCTGCCTTCTCCTTATTCAGGAGCCTTACTGCTCACAGAGGGTACCGAGTTTGCCTCACAAAATTTACTTTTGGCAAAGCATTGTTGCATTTTAGAACGAGGAAGTGGCCTCAAGCTGCGCCAGGGGAGGTTTAGGTTAGATATGAGGAAAAACTTCTTCGCCAAAAGGGTGGTCAGGCATGGGAACAGGCTGCCCAGGGAAGTGGTTGAATTTCCATCCCTGAAGGTATTTAAAGAATTGACAGATGCGGTGCTTGAGGGCATGGTATAGATGGACTTGGCAGTGATGGGTTAACGGTTGGACTCGATGTCCTTAAGGGTCTTTTCCACCCTTGACAATTCTATGGTTCTATGATTTTATCCCATGCTACTTACTTCCACCTATTTTACTACGTTTTCCTTATACATTTGCTACCAATGCTTGGTGACTAATGGTGGCGCTTGGTGACTAACGGTGGCAGACAAGTAGTCTGCAGTGGCTCACTGCTGAGTTTGAACACTGGCAGTAAGAGTGTGCTGGTGGCTACTCCTCCTACCTGGGAAGAACACCTTCTGTGATTCTTGCCCTTTGATGAGGATTGCCATCGTAGGACTCGCATGCCACAGATATTAGAATAATAGAGGCTAATTCCAGCTTGTATGCCATGAACTGTGTCTTGTGGCCATGGGAGAGTCAGCAATATCATGATTAACAAAAACAGATTTGGCTGAACTTGAATTTTTCTCCCGTGCGTGGTGGCACAGAGGTCCTTCTTTCTCAGCCTTTTCTCTTGAGAGCTCCGCCTCAGTGCATAAGCACATTGGTGCCAGCATCCTCTCCCCCGTGTCTCAAAAGATAGCCTTACCTTAGACTTTTTGCTGCGTTTCTGACCTACTGAGCAGGCTCGGTACACCTGGTGTCTGGGGGTTTCAGCCCAGAAGTTCAGATATTGTTACTGCCTGTAAGGCTTGTATTTCTGTCCCAGCCAGGCACAAGTCCAGGGACAGAGCCCGAGCATGCCATCGTGTTGTACTTGGCGTCTAGCCAGGGACAGTCCTGCCCCCCACAACCCACAGCTCAAGCTGGGCAGGATACAAGAGATGCTGAAGGAACAATGACATCTAGTATTTGCACATGGAGTAGTTACCTAAGGATTCACCCAAATCTCGACAGCAGAGCAGATCCGCCCTCCACAAGTCCCTCTGCAATAGCCATGTCCAGCTTCCCCATATGTGGGTAAAATGTCTGTTGATCGCAGCAGATAGATACATGGGTGATTTGCAACGCCTTTATGAGCTGCCACTGATTGAGCCATGGTAATTGGCCATGTTCCTCCTCATGGGTGGTTTCAAATGTGAGAAAAACATTTCCTAAACTGCTTTCACATGGGAAGAAGTTTATGTTAGCATTGCATCTCACTTTTGCCATGGGCTAAGAGCTGGGATGGGCCCTGCTGCTCGGCTGATGTCTGGTAACGCCGTCACTGGGGAGGTCTCAGCAGGCTTTAACACCCAGATGGATCCATCAGAAGGCTGGGTTAGCCCAGTCTTGCTGGAAGAGCTGAACATTACTGGTTTACACTTAAAATAGCTTTGTGAAGGTATAAAGTTCAAACATATATTTAAGATGTGCAGGGTTATATTTACTAACTTTTTTTCAGTCACATTTTATTACTGTAATATCTGTGAGGGAAAGTTATTAGACTCTGCCAAATGAAATGCTCTTTGAATTAGGAAAAAAAAAAAAAAAAGGGTCTACTTTGTTACGGACATGTTTCTCACAAATGCAGTAAGTCAATGGTGTCCTTGTAGTGCTTGTAGTGATTAATAGAGAAGCCATTCAGAGTCCTTGGGGTGGGGGGAGGTTTAATTACCAAGATAACTTCCTTATCAAATGCATTGCTCAAAGACAAAACAACTGTGTTTTACTCACTTTCACTGCTGTAGTGAGATGAAAAAGTGTTGATATATTCTCCCCAGAGGTCATCAGAACTACAAATGAAGTTATGGACCCAATGTATACACATGGAGTGGTGGACAAAGCCTGGGGTTTACTGTACTGTTAGAGAAGCTGAACAGAAGGGAAGGAGGAGATTAAACAAGACATTTGGAAAGAAGAGATACCTACCCTACATGGCATCTGATTTGCAGCAGAGCTGCTGTGTGGGAGGCTGGGAAGAAGAAAAAGCACAGTCATTTTATTTTAATTTTTAATGAAGGACAAACACACTGCAACATTAAGGGCCAAACCAGTGCTATCTTCTTATCTCTTCTCATCCAAACTCATGAAATGTGGCTCAAAAGGGATTTGAGCCAGTACTCATGGCCTCATGGATTATTTCCACCAGAAAGCCAAGTCAAGGGTAGCATTGGCACTGGCACTGACAGAGTTTTGCTTCCTTGTAGAACATACCTTCTTCAATATTTATTCAGCACTCCTAGCTTTCTTCCAGTCTGTTTTCTACCAGAAAGAAAGAGTCCTCAAGTTTCTCTCAGGCTGGCGTTTTCCACCCTTCCCTTGCAGCTGTGACAGCTTGCCTCTGCCTCTGTTTCCAGTCACCAACAAGCAACATGTTCTGGCTGATGTTCCATTTCTGAGTAGCAAGGCCTATATATATATAGTCTGAGGTTTTGGGTGAAATTAATATTACGCTATTTTTCTTACTCCAAAAATACATGTACTAAACCGGTTAAAAAGTTAGGCACTCCTCCAAGCAACACATTTCAGCAGTACAAAAATGATTTTCTGCATAGACCAACTTTCAGTCCAGCTCTTGGTTTTATAATGATGTCTAGCACGAGAGGATCTGATGTGGATTGGCTGATAGATACAACCATAATGAACCCGCTTAATAAATAATACTAAGATTGGGCAGTTCTGCCACTTCATGGGGCCTATAGGAAAGATGGGGAAAATCTTTTCAGCAGGGACAGGGGTGACAGGACAAGGGGTAATGGTTTTAAACTGAAACAGGGTAGGTTTAGGCTGGATATAAGGAAGAAATTCTTCACAATGAGGGTGGTGAAGCACTGGAACAGGTTGCCCAGAGAGGTGGTGGAGGCCCCATCCCTGGAAACATTCCAGCCCAGGTTGGACGGGGCTCTGAGCAACCTGATCTGGGTAATGGTGTCCCTGCTCACTGCAGGGGGGTTGGACTAGATGGGCTCTGGGGGTCCCTTCCAACCCAAAACATTCTTTGATTCTATAATTTCTGATTGAAAGTATAATTCAGAAAAGTACCCTGTTCCAAAATTTGTTTTCTTCTCTGCTTAAATGATGGTTTCTCATCTTCTACATCAGGAGATGTAATGTGAGTATATAACATTTGGGCAAGAGAGGTTACATCTTTGCCCTCCACTGTTGTCTTCAGTGCTGGAAGACAGGGATAGGTTTCTTTGCAAGCACAGCAGACCGCTTTTTAAAGTGGCCTCACTGGTAAACAGGGCAGCAGCAGATGTCCAATTCAGTACTTCTGCCGTGCACACAGTGAGTTACGGGTAGGGAGTGGTCTGTAGCGTTTAACCTTCAAAAAAGGTGATCACAGTAACTGGGATATTGTCTTGCATTTTTGCTGCTCAGGATTTCAAAGTAAAGTTAACACAGCTTAGAAAATACTATTTTACAATTTAATCAAAGCTGACATTCAGATTTCAGATCTCAGCTATAACAAAATATTCCTCTTGACTGATATGGTTTGATTTAGTACCTCACAGGGGTGCCCATAATATCTCCAGTATTACCAGTTACCCTCTTCTCTCTCTGTAATTATTAATACCATGATTTAATTCCATACAGCTTAGTAAAACAAGTATATGCTAACAAAAAAGGCCAAAGTTCCCTAACAAAATGACTGGATATGATGTATTGACCGTGACAGCATTTGCTTGCTACCACTGGTGAGCTTGGTTCTATAGTGCAACAGTCTTCTCAAGGTGTAGAACCAAACTTCAGGTTTGCCCTGAGCCACACTTGTTCAACAGATCTCACATGAAGGAGTTACGTACTTGTTCATTGCTCTCTTTAACTGGATTTTCACAAATAGCTCACTTTAAAACACGTTGTTGTGCCTGGCATACCACTGAGCCTGGGGATGTCAGGAGAGGAGACTGCCATCCCTCTGGTGCCAAACGCAAACTCACCATCCGTAGGCATTGAAGGTTGCTGTGCTGGTGGTAAAGTTCAGAGGACACCTCTGCCAGTGGTCAGGGTTACTTTATATACCTGCCGTAACAGATACCACCAACAGAGATGCAGACAGGACTAAGCATCCAGCGCCTGAAAGAGAAATCCGTCAAATCTACCCACCTCCTGAATGTCACTGCTGAATGACGATAATATTAGATGTTCCCATTTGAGAAAAGAACATGATGAAAGCAATTGTTCTTTTTTCTGAGCCTCAATAAGAATTATGCCAATAGGTTATATCAGCAGGGATGTCCCATCCAAATAAAAGTTCAATTGTAAAATGGTAATTTTCTCCTTCCTTCCCCAGCTCTCATTGTTTATGTCTAAAGAAATTAGATCTTTCCAGACATCTTTTCATACATCTTCCTGCTCATTTTTTTTTTTTTTACAAGAAGAAAATTGAAGGTTGCAAAGCAGATGGAAGGCCCCTGAACTAGGATGATCGCTACCTCAGGGTGCACCACAGTGTGTATTCATTGCTTAGTCTGGATGCCCATTTGGTGACTTACGTGTTTGTGTTTTTTATATGAGCTGAGTTTACCCAGAACAAGAAGAAAAAACCTGTTCTGGTATAGCTGGTGTGCTGTGCACTAAGAGATCACTTGCAATTCCAAAGCAATGCTGTGGTGGAAAAAGCTTAAAAAAAATAATAATAGCATATCCAGTTCTCAAAAGATGCAGAAGCGCTGTCTGTTTTGAGGCCATGTTGTGAAACCATTTGCAACTTGTATTTGAAACAACAAAACCTTAAATGAGTAGGAAGCAAATTTATGTACAGGCATAGGCCTGAGAGCTTCAATGCTTGTGTTTGCTTCACGGTATTACAGCATTCACGTATTACAGCATTATGGTATTCTTCTGTCCTAACCTGGCAGCTTTAGAAGGGGGCAGGGATTTTTCCAGTAGTTGTTTTGAATTGTGTTCCACTACTGTCTGATAGTATCATTAGCTGAAACCTTAGCCATGAAGTCCAAAGTGAAGCCAGGCATGAGGAAAATCTTTAGTACTGAAGGCCAAGAGTAAGGACAACGTGACTTTGAATTGTTGTTTAAAGAACGAAGGGCCCAGTTTTGCCAATCTGGTATCATCAGAATTTTTTCCTTACGTCGTCTTACAACAGGACAATCTTGTTAGTACCACTTGATATTAGTAAAAAGCAAAATAAAAATATCAAACACTCAGAGGCAAACAGGTTATAACTAGAAATATTTCTAATAAATTACCTTGAGGACACAGACAGGAGTTCCCCTTGTACAAGTGCTTACATATTTATTTAAATTCAAACCGAGTTATATTTGTAATACTCTAAGAGGATAGTAAGTATCTATAGCTCTTTTCATCTTCTACCAGGAATAGACCAGAAGTATAATTTCCTAAAAAAATAAAATTTGGAGTAGAGGTGAATATAGAAACAAAAGGGGAGAACATAAAATACTGCATTGCAAGAACTGGCATTTATTCATTTTTGGACGGTCTCGTGGTGGTAAATATGTGTAACTTTAACAGACAAGCTGCGCATGAGCTTTGAAGCATCAAGGCCCCGTGTACATTGGGGAAGCGCCGTCAAACAGCACGAACGAACAATTCAGTTTTGCAGTACAAGCTGCTCAGTTCACACGTATGAGTTCCGTAAAGCTTCTCTTCTCTAGCTGAATGTCTGGGACAAGAAAGCAAAGTAATTAGTCCCCATTCTTTGATTTTTTTCTGAGGTAAATTTTCTCATTGACTAAAAGTCTTTTGTTGCCTAAAGATACTTTCAAGCTCCAGGCTTTCCATGCTATTCACTAAAACCTTTGTACAGTAAATACAGTATGAGAAGCGAACAGGTAACACCACAATATTTTATTGCATTATTACTTTGGCAATATTAAATCACTGAACATGTCATTCATGTTTAGCATATCATTTTCTGTAGTAAATTACCAGTAAAAGTAAGCAGTAGCATTTTTCTTACAGTTTAGCTGGTAGAATGTAATTAAAGATTGTATTATGCAGGGACAAAAAAGAGTTGGATTAAAGAGCCTGACTGTGATTCTTAAATTTCCTAACATGTGAGTGCTTGATTTTACGGCTTTCCTTTAATGTAGCTTTTACAACCAATTTTCTTTAAAAATTGGAGAAAAACCCCAAAGCATCATAGTGATACCTGTATGAAATTGGCATGTTGGGGCTGAAATGTTTAGATTCCCAGTAGAAATCACAGGCACTTGAGGCAGCGTGCGTTGGCCTGCAGCAGTAACTTACTCTCTGTAGGTGGACCAGCACATCTGCTTGGTGGGTTTCAGCCGTAGCAGCAGCCACAGAGGATTTAGGGAGTTTGGGTATCACTCCAGGACCTGCCACACTGTGTTCTCACATGGCGACTCTTCCACCTGCTCCTCTCAAGGATGATCCCTTGCTCCACAGCACTTCCCTACCCGCCCGCCCCTGCTGACTATCCCAAACCTGCCTTGTTCCTTCTTTTGGTTTTGTAAAGATCTTGGAGATCTGCTGATGCAAAATGCTACTGCAGAGGCAGGTGTTCTTCCCGAACACTGCCTGCAAGACAGATTGGAGCAAAGGAAGAATGAACCAGAAACAGGAACAAATCTGCCTCACAGAGTGACAAGCACCGAGAACAAGTGAAACCAAAGATAGGAGATCCATATCCTCCTGTTGCACCTGTAGAACTGGTAATGGACTTGTTTTTCAGGTCTCAGTAGTCACAATAGCAGAGATGCTGACTTTCTGTGTGTCCTTCAGCTGTCCACAACAGAAAATCCTCTTTACAGGCAATTGCATGTTTGCAAGTTAATTATCAGAAAAGTTCTGGAGCACACTGTTGCCTTCCTGCAGAGAAGCTTTTTAATTTAGTCAGCGTGATAGGTATCTGATGGCTCTCAGACACTAAAGGGCCTAGAGATTCACTGTGAAGAGGCAACGTTGTGCGTCTGCGTTGGGAGGAAGGATGCAACCAGTGTTTGGTGAAAGGCTTCTTTCACCTGAGCCGTGTGTCTGCTCAGACCCTTACCCACCCTCATCATTACATCCCACCCTCCATTCTCGGTCCCTGAAGGTTTCCTTTCGCTGGGGGTTTCACTCAGAGCAGCTCTTCCAGAGCCAGAACAATCTGCGTTGTTCTCATTACTTTCATCATCATTTCATAGTGGGTTTCAAAATTGCACTAAACTGACAGCGCTGTTGTGCTGCAATAGCTGGAAAATTTCTCAGCTAAGGCAAATAGCACTGCCTTAGCTCGCACTCCATCTCCTAGAAGCCAGAGTTTTGTTAAAACCCACTACTCAAAAAGTGAAGTCTAGAAACATCATCATAGATGGATTTGAATGGAATCCGCATGTTTTCCATCAGCTGAACAATTTAGTACCCGTGTTTATTTAGCAGGGTTGGGAAGGAGCTGCTGTGGCAGTAACACGACGACGACAAGCTCTGACTGCCAGGCAGCGCTGTTTATAGTAGGTCATTGCTCTCCTGAGTGCCCGAGACAAATATTGGATTCATTGGGGGATCTTTCAGCAGAAGGATAATGCGTTGAAAAGTAGCTTGGTCAAAATGACTTTGCTGTTGAACATTTTCTAACAGTCACACAATCTGAAATCTGACTTTTTAATTAAATCCTATCAGCACGTGCTCTGAAGAAACCAGCATGGCTGAACTATGTCCCTGCTAAGTGAAATTAAAGGGCATGACACAAGTTTGTACAGTACGCCTCAACCCACACTTCCTGTAAAGGATAGTTTGTTATTTTTCAAATATGCTGAATATATTTTCTTTATATCTTGGTTTATTACGACCCATGGGAGCAATTGTAAAACTGAAACATGCAAGAACGAAGGGAAAAAAATAACTGGACTATGCAGGAGGACCTAGTATATCCTGACTGTATCATCTCTCTTATGAAAGAACAGACTGTAAGATATTTGGCCAGGTTTTCTCCAAAAAGAACATATACTTAGAAAGAATCTTTGTTTAAACAATTGTCAATTTTTCAAATAGATTTATCAAGATAAATGACACATAAAAAGAAATAAAGCCTATCTTAACATGAATAAAATTAAAATGAAAAAAAACTATTAATTGGTAACACGTAGTTGAGAGTATCATCCTATGACACTTCTGTGGGAATCGCTGGAAATAGTGCCTAGTCCCACACCCACAGCACGTGACACACATCTTGCAGTCTGCTCTGTGTTGGGTAATTAAAATGCGCTGAGCCTGTGTGTTCAAATTAGTCCTTGATAGGAAAGGGATTCCCGGAGCCCCAGCAGTTAACACTGTAGCCCAGCGTAGGCAGCCCGGTGCCAGCCTCCCTTGCCACCTCTGCTCCTCCAAGACTCCAAGTCCCAGGCACATCCCTCGTCTTTCACATTTTTTTTTGCTGCTGTAGTGTTTTTGCACCAGTCTGTGTTTCCTCCTGGAGTCTGGGGTCGTCAGTGCATGGCACTGCCTCCGCACCGGGAACTGCTCCTCGCGGGCAGCCCACTGCAGACCCTGGCCTTTGAAATGCCTTTGAACGTGTCACATCCTGATGCCAAGACACATGGACGGTAGTGGACCAGCGGAGTCTGAGGGAGCTGAAGCATTGGCCAAAGCTGCTTTTCCCCCTTGCTGATCTGTACCTCCCTAAATCACCAGCCTAAATGGAGACATCTCCTGGTGTGCAGCGACCTGGGGCGGCTTCTGCTCTGACCTTGCTGGGAGGGGAGTGCCCGTGTCTTCCCACAGCTCCTGGGAACCCCATCCCCAACGCAACCTCACCTTGCCCGCTTCCATCTCCCAGTGCCCTTCCAGTCCCACAGAGCCAGTGGCAGCCTTTGCCCCCTGGCCTCCCACAGGCCCCACGCTTGACAGGGGGATTGGAAAGTGCTGCACACTGAGCAGCAGTGTGGACGTAGCTGAATAAATCCTGAAATAACTTCTTCAGGCGCTGACATCTAATATCATCTGCATCGTTTGGTACTGCGACAGTTCACAGGGTGTTACTGCGGTGCCAGTACAGCCCAGCTCGGCTTTGACCCAGTCTGTATAGTTACAGTCGGAGGGGGACTTGTGGGCAGCCTGTTGCCATCTTTCCTCTGCTGGAGAGCATTTTCTGGGCTGCTCTTACTCATTTTCTCTGACCCTTTTCTCCCACACCATTAAAAAAAAAAAAAAAAAAAATGCAGGGCCCTTTTTCTGAGTCCTTCTTACACCAAGGCACTGGCTAGGAGCTCTTGGCTGTCTTTGTTTTCAGCTCCCCTGCTGTCCCAAGTCTCTACCTACGTCACACATGCTGTGTAACGTAGTACTTTGGGCTTATGGCATCATTTGCTAACTCTCCTGACGGCAGACGGCCCTCCTCCACATTGCATCGCGCTGTGGTGGTCCTGCTGCAGCTGTGACCCAGCTGCTGCTCGCTCGCTCCCCCGTGGGAAGCAGGGTCCTGGTTCTCCTGCTCCTCATTCCCTGTGCAGGGCAGGTGTCTTGTATCCGGAGCCTCCTGGCATTAAGCATAGACACGCTTGGCATGACATTTTGCCATGAGTGCACTGGGATTCCATAGGACTACTCAGCACAGGTGCTTACTCTATTGGACATGAATGCTTGGCTAGACAGCAAGTTGTACCCTGGTGTAACTGGCACAAAGCAGCAATGTGCCAGGGCCTGCAGGAGCAGATGGCTTGCCTGTTTCCCTCCCGACGTTAAGGCTCCGAATCCATGCCACATCCCTTCCCCTAGATGCACCGAGAGCTGCAAACGAACAGTCTCCTGTCAAGGTTCTTCTCCTGCCTGGCAGGATGGGCTCCAAACTCAGCTATTCACGTTGCGTAGTTTCTTTCTGAAAATTTCTGGTCCTCTAGAGTTTAAGACTAAATGCTAAAACCGCGGGGAAAACACTGAGCCACAGCACGTGTGACTAAAAGCAGTGGTCCCTGAGAACCAGAGAATCCCTCCTCTGCTAATAACCAGGGACTTGAATGCAGGCCCCATCGGTGAGGAGCAGGCAGGCAGCGAGGGGCTGCATATGGGCAGCCCAGAAACACTGAAGCCAGGGAGAACCGTAACACCAGAACTTCTGAAATCCAAGCCTGTCTCTCACTTGTTGCAATACAGAAAGAATGCTAAACCACCATTTCTGGCTCCAACGGGAATTTTCTCTGCTCTTTTGACAATTACCTGCTGTATCACCTCCCCAGCTGGAAAACAGGGAGACCAGTTCCCTAACTCAGTAGGAAGCTCAGTTTTAAATTTAGTATCTGCTTTTAGGAAATACTTCAGCATTCTTGGAAAGGCAGCTTTGTGTAAGTACTGCTGGCTATCACTGCTGTCTCCTTAGGGATGAGGAAAGGCTGTACCAAATATTCAGGATAAGAATAGCAACAGAGGACTGACACTGCCCTTCTGTGCAGGATGGGTGAGAGGAATGTCATCTTCCTCTTACTTGCCTTAGTAAGTCATACCTTGCTCTTTTTTTTTTTTTACGGGTTTTCATAAGGAGCAGTGATTCTTACCTTATATAAAATGGGCCAAGTATCATCAAGGAGGTCCAGCTGTTAAAACAAACTGGTAAGAGTTCTCATGCCCTTATTTCTTCTGACAAAAAGGACTTTGGATTTTATGCGTAACAGAAGTTTTGGTCCACAATGGCAAGAAAATTAGCAATCTTCTCTGTATTTTTTTCTATGGCATTAGGCAATTTTGCTTTCAGGAAACACTACGCTGTACACAAAAACACCCCAAATCCCTGGTGGAGAACATCTAAAGAGAAATACAATTTTACCTTAATAAAAAGGTAAGAGAAGTTGGCCGTTTGGCAGATCCTTGCCAGGCGGCACAGAAAAGCTGTGGGTGCTTGGAATTCATTCCTATTGTCCCCAGGCTGAATTGCTTTGAAAAAGGTCACATGAGGAGGAAAGGAAGTTTTGACTTTCACATGCCTGTTATTGCTAAGGAAACCACTTCCTTGGTATTCACATATTCAGCATGTCTCCAGTTCTGGCGCTCTGACAAATGACATCGTGCTACTGCATCGAGTAACAAAGAAGGGTGGAGAAGGCTGTTAGATAACTCCACATGCTTGAAACGCCAGTACAGCTTTTGTAGGTCTGCCAAACTTCAAGTAGGCTCCCTAAGAGTAAGCAGGTCCTTTGTTAGCTGCAGATGAGATACCTGGAGTTCAGAAACGCAGAAAAAATGGTCTGCTCTACATCTTGGCAAGCTCAGATAGTTCAGAGGTTTCCTGGATTGTAGCAATGGCAATGTTCTTGCACCACTGTAGCTTTTGGGAGACCAGTTTTCTACTACAAGTATACGTGATTTATTCTCTGTGTGGAATTTGTTTTGGCTTTCAAGTATATACTTGCCTTTTCTTTGGCATTCAGACATCAGAAATCAAGTATTCTCAGGTGACGTGGTGATTTCATTAAAAGCACTTGGATTTGAACTTCAGGTCCATGGGACTCTTCCCATTTTTGACTTCTTCCTCAAACAAGGAAATAGAAAGAGTGACAAGCTACCATTGTTTAGGACTGAGAATCTCCAATGTGGTGTGTGTGGTTTGTTTGTTTTGTTTTTTGGTTTGTTTTTTTTTTTTTTTTTTTTTTTTTAGAGGATTGAAGCAGAATTTCTTTGAAGCAATGTATGTTCAGATCTCGATCTGATAAGAAGAAAATGTATCATAATTAGGCTTATTTCTACTCTAAGAAAAAAAAAGTCTAGTATGCTTCAGGCTAGAAGTGGCTTTCACTGTAAATATACAATAGCTACTGAGATTACTGGGACCAAGCATTGAGGCACGCACAAATCACAGGAATTGAACAGCTAAAGCCCTGCTCAATTTACTGAGAGGCTACTGAGCTTTTGATATGTCAAGATCTATTTGTCTAAACGCTATCTGTAAAAACAACATAATGTAGTGAACTGAGCCTGGGACTGCGGAGGCCAGAAATCAATATTCTAATCTTGGCCTTGCCTCAGATGCATTTGGTGGCCCCAGAGTAGTTGTTTAATCTCCCTGCATGCTTGCCAGAGATAAAACAGTTCAAATATAATAAACTCCACTGAAGAGCTGCGCAGATCAGTTCGCAGCTTCTGTGTACTTCTCTGAAGACCTGAATTGTTATATAAATATTACCATTACAGGCAGGACTTCCAGAGGTTTGTCTCCAGAAAAATACATACCATGTATCCTTGGATCTGAAATTTCAGGTCTATTTTCTAGCAGACACCCTCACCCCATGTAGACTTCAAGCACAGCCTGGTAGCAGCACAGAAGCCACCAGGGTATCTGCCATGATAACATCTATTTTTTTTTTTTTCTTATTTTTTCTTAAATGTGTTAGAACAGAATTATTTAAAAAATGGTTCAGGTGTTTTCTCTTGAAAAGCATCCTCATTTTCATTCTGTGTGTGGTAGGAACAGATCCTGCTTCAACAGAATTTACTTGCTTAATGCAGAAATAACAGAGAAGAACCAACGGCCTCTTTATTTAGGAAGTAAGACTAGATAATAATTGTGATTCTTTCTGGCTTAAAATACTTGAAAATGTGCCACTCATTTTCCCTAATACCATAATTTCTGAGTGATTATCTCAGTAGAGGCTTAGCTGAGCTGCACTCATTCCCAAGGATCTCAGAAGGGTTACCCAAGGTGAGAGAGAAGCTAGGTAAAAATGCCCGAGTGAAGGCACAATAACTTTTTTTTTTTTTTTCAGCTTATAAAAACAAAACTAAGGAAACAAACAAAAATAAATCACCCAACACACACCACCACAAGTTACCTTCTATACTCTAGGAAAGGAGAGAAATACTGGCTGTATCCAGCTTCCATGCAGCAAATGAGTTCCACGTATTGAGGACGTGAGAACTCATATACACTTGAGTCCAAGTGCAAATGTGCACTTCCCCACCCCAAAAGACAGTTTGTTAATTATTCTAGAAACTGCTTATGAGTGGACATATAGAAATGGCTAAGAAAAAGCAAGTGCTAAAACAATAGGGTCTCCACTTACTGGTATGTATTGTTAACAGTCATTAGTACTTGCAGAAAAGAGTCCAGCACCTCTAACAGCCCTGGGTTTTGTCTCCAGTATTAGTCAGCCCTCCTGGTGCCGTTATAATACAGTTGTTACCACAGGCTGTGGCTGGCAGGTGGTAGCTACACCCAGACCTAGACAAGGTTTTGGGGACCATCAGAAAAAGCTGGAAATACTCGCTGTATTTGGTGGGGAGGCAGTAGGGAGGGGTGATGCATTCATGGCAGCTTGGGTTGCTAAGCACGCAGCCTGCTATGCTGCTAAGCAGGCAGGACCCGGCAGAGCCGTTAAGTCTGGAAGCAGCTGAGTATTTAATAAGCTGCATGCTACCATGCATTTACATAGCTTAAGTTGTACTAAAGCCCTAGCAGTAAAGGGTCAAAAGTGCAGGGCTGGAGGGCTAAAGCCCACGCAGACTGCATCGTAACCCATCCTGTCCTCAGCAGAAAAGGACTTTGGGAGGAACCGTTAAGAAAATGAGTCTCACTCCAACCGAGGAGAATTTTAAAGGCCAAAAGGCAAGAATGTTAAAAATAATTGAAGTTAAAGCACATGTGAGCAGGTCTGGCAAAGGTCATTTACACAAAGGCTGTCGGGTATCTACATGCCCCCAATAAACCGAGTGTAAGGCGTGCAGTGAAAAGGAAAACGAGATCCCCTCCTTCATGGTTTACACATCTAAACCAAAATGACTCTTTAAGGTCACACAGATAAGGTGAGTAAGAGTCTTTTATGTGAATCATTTGATGCTTATTTACTTCCCAGTGTGCATAGTTAACTATTTCCCTGGGCATCATCTACACCCTGACACTGCCAGAGACCAGAGCCGTCTCACGCAGCAGCTCCCCGCAGCAGGCTCTCTGTCCCCTCTTTTCTCTCCCTTGTTAGCAAAGGCTGTTTGAATACTCACAGAGCGACCGGCTTCAGACAGGCGAGCCCATGTCCGATTTCACTTCCCCTAGCATAATCACGGACTTCAGTAACTGTGATTTTCATTTATACTGACGTAACCAAGATTGAAATCTGTCCCACAGCAAGTATTTATCAGAGCATATCAAAGGAAAAGCGGACCAGAAGAGAAACAAGGAAAACAGCGAGTGCCATTAAACTTTGCCAAGATAGATTTCAAAGTCAATGAAAACCACCCCAGAGACACAGAGCTAAAATGCAGGACAAAGTAGAACACTGAAAAAAAAATAAACACCAATTTCCAAACACTGATGTCCTACATCTCCCATAGAACAATTTTTAATTACTTATCACTTGCAAAGATTAAGAAGGAAAACCTGCACAGAACTAACAGATATATGAGCAAAGTCAAAGATATAAGAGACTGTGCTGCTTTTGTTAACATCTTGGCTTTGACATGTATGCCCACTGCGGCTACCTGCTGGGGTCAGGGACCTTTTCTACAGAGTAGTAAGAAAGAAACAGGACAACATCCACAACTGTCTTTAAATGATATAAAATAACAGGATGTCACACTTTAATTAAATAATAGATAATTAAAGTTCTGTTGCTGCTTTGCTACATGCCAAGGACACTCAGTTTCTTGGCAACTGACCTCTAATTTTGCTTCTTTGATATCCAGGTCACAGCCATTTGGATTAGAGGCTCATTTCCAGCAGCAGTGCAAAGCAGTGGCACGCAACTTCCTGTCCTGCTGTCGGTGTCCCGCTGACATTCGGCGTCTTTCAGCTGTATTTATGAAAGTTGTTGAATGTTAAAGCCCTTATAAAGGGTAGTTTCTTAATTTTCATAGAGGTCAGGAGACAAGTAAGCATATTAAAAAATTAGGTAACCCTGTGCAACACCAGCACCTTCCTACACCAGCAGCAACAAAGTCTCGTCCTGTTCCAGGTGAAGAACATGACTGAAAGGGGACAGAGAAAGGAGGAAAACAACTGTTTCATCCCCAGCTCTCCACCTTCTTTGAAAGTTAGGCCTACCCCATTCACGACCATTTGCTATTACCCCACCTTCTTATGAGAAAGGGGAACACCGTCCCAGAAGAGGTCTACCTGCTGTCCAGATTAGGAGAGGAAATACATATGTTTCCGAGGAGCACCGACCCCATCAGCTAGCTGGAAGAAAAGCACGTAGCCTTGACCACTGGTACCGGTGCTTTGCCTGAGCTGCCATCATTTGAGCTGTGGAGCAAACTCCAGCCTAAGGATTATCAAATGTCCTCAATCTGTAACGCAAGGTGCGCTTCCTCATTCCTAGCCCTGCTTCAACTGGAAAGGTGTAACAGCAGGTGCACTGAAAAGCAGATAGTTTTTCACAGGAAAGGAATACAGCGCATGCTACCAAGGAGCAGGCGAGACAGAACAAATCATACAGACCAGATGGCAGTCACGCTGCTTAATGCGGTGCTGGAAGGTGCCCAGCTCGTCTGGTGATGAACAATAGAAGAACCTATATAGGATAATGCTCCTTATAAAAAAATGCTGGCACTTAACATTATATTCCTGAGAACAGCTGAGGTGAATTAACCACAGTAACCATTTACTATTCCTCTGACAGGCCTGAGATAGCATCTGTACTGCTGTTGTGGTCGATGGTACCTTCCAGGCAGATGTGAACTTGTTCAAAGCTAACCAAAAGCTAACCATCCAGGTTAGCATAGTGTCAAACCCTAGCCAATAAATCACCCAGGGGATATATTAGCTTATGCTTGCTGTAACGCTAACCATCACTTGGGTTTGGGTCAGCTTGGAGCGTGACCAGAAGAGTCTTGCATACACTCAGAAAACATAACAAAACCAGAGCTTCACAAAGATGATACACCAGGTGTCGCAGTAATAGCATTAAAAGCTGCTCTCTCTAGCTACTTCAAGCAGAGGAATGGTTACTGGAAACATGTTTTCTAGTCTTTAATCTGGCCAAATGCAGATGTAACAAGATTTTGGTACTCTTAGGTATAGGCTACATCCATACCTATGGATCACCATTTAGCAAAGAACTATACCAGCTCAAGCCCCAAAGGGGGCTTCAAGTTTGATACTTCTTAATCAAAAAAAAAAAAAAATATAAATCATTGAGCAATTTCATGAAGACAATGCTGCAAAGTGGAATTTGGCAGAACTCGTAGAGAACATTGCCTGTCCTGAATTTGATCTTGTGCTAGGGACAGACGAGGTAAACAAAACAACCTTGACCACAAAAATCCTTATTGCCTTGATATTCTGGAAATGAAGCTAAGACAATACTGCTTTTCTTCCCAAAGAAGAGTCTCACCCCATAAGATTGGTATCTCATGCACAGAAAGGGAAATGAATTAATTTCTACTCAGAGAAGATCATTCTCTCTACCAATGAGCACATCTTAAACACTAGTATTGTTTCATAAACTTCTGATGATCAGATAGTAGCCATTTTTGACACAATCTCCTATGGAACAAAGTACCCACGTACTCCACAGTTACGTTTTGCATGAGCCATCTACTCTTGAACCATTGCTGTCCACATCCAGTCATCTGCAACATCTAATAAACCACAGATCAAAGTAGAGAGCTGGTTAGACTACAGCCTTGGCAACCTTACCTTTCTGTACGAGCCAACTCAGTAACACAGCTTATTGTAGCTGGGACACAGGTAATTTCAAAGCATGATCTTGTAAAAGGAACATTCCACAGCATGATGGCATGCAATTATAACACACAAATCTGTCTGCAGAGGAAACGTAGTCACCAGCTAAAATCCATAAAATTATTACAGCTTTAAACACACACAAAAATGTAATTAAGTCAGAAAACAGGAAAAAGAAATTCTGCTCTTTTAAAAAATTTCTGCATTAAGATTTTGTATTAGAGATAATGAAGAACATCAATTCTTTTTAAAAAAGAAAACTTCTCCAGAAAACAATTCAGACTTCACTTAAGAAGCTTGTTAACAGGCAGATTTATTTATTTTAGTACAGCTTGATTTTAGATAATTATTTTTTCAGTTAATCATCTCTGTCTCACATTTAGACTTAAAAGGTGCCTATCACCTTTGTATTTGAGTAGTAAAAATTGCTGTTCTATCGATATTTATTGAAATCATGACCTTCTTTAGTACTGCCCTAGATATTAAGTCAATAATATCTTCCTGTTAACTATCCACATATACTTTGAAATATTGTAGCCTACTTTATTGTGGTCTCTGGTTTTTAATTGTAGGTCCGATGCCAATGAATGGAATAAAACAGGACTCCTTAGAAAGCATCACATTTCCCATCTCTGAAGAAAAGTTATTTTCTTTACTTCATTATTATTTCCCTGGACAGTTACCTCAAGCCTGTGACAACAACGTAGTCTTCTCTTCATGGCTGTTTGGTGGTATTTCACTGACAGCACTTTGTTATCATAGGATGACTGCTCAAGAGACTCTGGAGAGCAATGCAATTTTCAAAACTCAGTTTTTAATTAATAGGTATTCATCTCTCAAATCATCCAGGCAGCAGTCTCTAAGAATGGGCATAGAAAGGAGTTCCTCTAATACTGAAACTCAGGCCCCCTTTAATGCAGGATTAAGGCACGCTAACCAAGAAACCTACTCACCATTCTCTTTCTTAGCTAGAAAAGGAGGACGTCCTCTTTCCAAAGGTATTAATAAACACTCCACATATGTCTATCACCACTGAAGAACTATGACTAGACTTCATATTGACTGTAAATGCGGCAATGCCTGTGAACCAATTAAAAGAGCACAGATCTTTCAGAAAGAAGAAATCAACTGTTATTGTCCTCTAGTGAAAACTGGAGATCTTCATTCTTCCTCACTTGATGTTTCTTCATTCTCAGAATCCCTCACTTTCAGATATAAGTGCTTCATCAACAGGTTTTGTATTCTTCTCCCCAGCATAAATCCCATAATGCAGCTGGTCATCCTTTACAGTAGCCCAGGACATCTGCTTGGTGGAGAACCTTGCTGCCCACTCTCCTGAACTGTTAACAACAATGACACCTCCCAGGCCCCCAACTCGTGTCTTCATGTAGTCTAATGCAGTGTCAGCAGCCATCTCTGGTGACATTCCTGAAAAGAAGAACAAGATAACTTCATGGTCTCTCTCTTGAATTAAGTTTTATAGTTCATTTCAACCCTCCCCAAGGAGCCAGCCAAATCTAATTCCTCCTTCAACTAAATTGGCAAGAAATTTCCAGTGTAGCAAAGGAACTGTTTATAGGAAGACTCTGGACACTTGCTAATAGCTGCTATGGTATGATGCTGCTACAAAGACAGGATTTAAATATCTTTAGATTGTAATTCAGTTTCAGTGTGTGATATAGACTAAGTCATCACTGTGTTTAAGACAACATTTCTTATGCCATCATTTGAAGGAAAAAATGATAATCTGCAACCTTTCAATCAAAAGTTTTGTCACAAGCTGGGTCTGAAGCATTTACAATTTGAAAAGAACTCCACATTAAAACAATAAAAGATTTCAGTCATCATCTATGTTTCAAGTCCACTGGCCACAATGGAGCTCAAAGCATACACTTCACATTGTCCTAATTTATCAAAAGCAGACTCAGCGTTCCTCTTCCTGAAACTTCTGAAAGTATCAGGCAAGATGAGTACTCAATGTCCTAGACATCAGAGAAAAGACCAGCAAAGCAACTTTATTTTTTCATTACACTTAATTAATATTAACAGGAATATTTTTTAAATAAATCAAAGTTAATGTGTGTATCATACACACAGGCCTGTAATAGCTGCAAAATATTTGTCGACTGCAAGTTTGAGTATATATTCAGGGATGCCGTTGGCTCAGCCTAATTGTTCTAGGATATATACCATCGGTAATGTTATGCAGCTTAAGTTGCAGAACAAAACCTGACCTTCATGCCTTCCCTGAAAATTTTGAGTTGAAACTAAACAAAACCGGCGTATTTGGAATTATTCACAGCACTAGTGACTGACAGGATAAAGCTCCTTTCTCTGACGTTACGGGTGACACTGTGACTATTCAAGTCAGTGGCACTGACGTCAAAGGGTCAGTATTTCACTGTTTGATTTTTCACCAAGACAACAGCTGCCACCATAAGACAGAGATTCCAACAGCTGTTAAGACTGGCAAAGCAATTCAGTCCTGAAGTATGAAAGTAAATTTGGTCCAAAAGAAGATATTTACTATGTGAATTATTGAACAGCTGAACAGAATTATGGAGGAGCTCCATAGTTGTTCTTAAATATACAACTTCAGTTGACTGTTCAAGGACTCAAAAAGTTGTAACAACTTGAGGGATTGTTTTCAGTGCTTTCATGGAAACACTGGGGGGGAGGATGGGGGAGGAGGTCTACTGCTGACATATTTTCCTGGCAGCTGAGTTACACTTCTGTGCAGGATGAATGAAGGTAGAGCAAGCATGGGCAGGGTGAACAAGTGCAAACCCATTAAACATGCACACATATGGGCTCATTTTCTTTTTCAAAAAACTTTTTAATTTGAGCCTTGTTTGCCTTTCATACTGATTTATTACAAGCCAGATAACTGCTATCAATGCATAGGCTTTGCAATGCAGTTAACTTTAAGCCAGAGAAAAAAATGGTTTACACAGTTTAGACTAAACACAGCTTAGAAGGCCATTCATGAATTGAATGGCTACAGATATAATATAGAGAGCAAGGGGGGATCATAATGTGTTAGAGCTTTGGGAAATAATCTGTAGGTTGTATTTTATGCTGAAACTATCCAATTAGCTAAGATATTTCCTGAGAAGTGCACCCATTATATGCAAACAGCTCTATAAATCATAACAAAAATATTCTCAGCTGTTCCTTGCCCCCCTCCTTACTGCTTCTCCAGTGAAAATATAAATTGAAAGTTTTCCAACTATTTCCAGTTCAGTTGATCTCAAAGCAAGTTACATTGTACTGCCCCAAAGCTATGGCTTTCTAAAAATAATGGTGATATCTATATTAATGGTTCTTCAACTGCAAGCAATACAAGTATGTTGTCTGGCTATGTTTACAGCTTGTAATATAATCAAGGGTTTGAATGACAGACTAACTCATGAAGGTAAAGCTCCAAAGAGTCATCCCACAGCCAGATTATATTACAGACACATAAGACAAACTGTGTCAGCTGTTTACCACATACCCACCCAGTCAGTTTAGTACATTTTCCAAAACAAAATGAAAATTTAAATCATAGTTAAAATCTATTAAAAGCATTTCTGTTGCTATAATCAGAGTTGTTACAGTTTACTAGAAAGATGATATTCTATGCTTTCCTATTTTAGTTCTGATTATCTATCTCTAGCCCTACCCTATTGCTTCCTTAAAAATATCTTTCTTTTACTTGTTTTCCATTTCTTTGTTCACAAAATTCTAGTTTAAAATTAGGGAAAAAAATTAAGGAGGACTTCAGTTAGACAATAATGTCTTTCAATGTACATTGATCTACAACATGATTAAACATCAAGCAGCATAGCTATTTCTGTCCACTTAAGGCTATTTTAACTTTACTAATACTTTAGTACTTTGTTTTGTTTTTAAAGAGAGGTGGCCCATCCACACATCCTTGGGAGCAACTCTTCTGACAACTGTTCTAGGATGATAGTACATAAACTGAAACCTGTCATGAGGCAACGTTTCCTATCCTCATTATTTCATCTTACAGGAAGTTTGGCATATACCTTGCTCCATGTGATAGAGGATCAGTCGGGCTAAGACCACTTTCATAATGCTCTCTCCATGTCCTGTGGTTGAAGTGGCACCAGAATGATTATCAGCATAACCTCCACTTCCTTTCAGAGGCGGGGGGGGGGGGGGGGGAAAAAAAAAAAAAAAAAAGGGAAAAAATGGGGAAAAACATTTGAAATTAAAGGGGTAACATTCGGTAATACAATTTACAATTGTTGAAAATCGGTGAGGAACGTTTCTTCCCAAAGGTCCAGCAGTTCTGCACACTTCTGGGAGCAAAGCGTCAGTAACTAAATACTTTCTCATTTCTGCCTCAGTTTGAAAAGTAAAGTATATGAAAGATATCAAAAACAGCTGGATGAGGCTACCAAGTTATGACAGCTAGAAGACTAGTGATATGCTTGTGGTACAAGAAGCAGGAGCAGGCAAAAACATTTTCCAGAACATCAAGGGACGGTATATTGAGGATCAGCAACATAGTCATGGGATACAGAACGCCAGGTCACACAGCATTACCAAGAAGATATGACAGAAGATCTTGTGAGGACACTGGTGAATTGACCAAAGTTTGAGGGGGATTTATTCCCAAGAGCAAAATCAGGTAAGAGATTTGAAGAGCCTGGGCTCCAGTGAAGCATCACAAAACACCCCTGAAGAATCTTGCAAGTCCTCACCACAAGCAGAGTGTTTCTTTTGTTGAACTCTCCCCTTTTTCTTCCCTCCCATCCTTGTTTTGCTGGCACATTCCACACCCTGTTCTCCACCAAGCTTCCGCTTGCTCAACTCTCATTTCTAGCACATCTCCTAAGAAAAATATTTCCCAGGAGCTGGGGAGGAACATACCACAGCATTATAAACAAGGTACTGGGGGAGGGGAAAGAGGCATAGAATTGCAATGAAAGTTCCTTCCCTTCTGTACTTTTTTAATCAGATCAGAGCATTTCAACGGACCCCAGTTTACATGTGGAAAGACACTGCCACAATCAGTCTGTCAGAGCCCCCTTTGAAATGGCTCTAATATTTAAAAGGACAGCTAGCATTTCTGTATCCAGTCCTGCAGATGCCTAGGAAGAGCAAAAGTTGCAATATGGGCAAAACCAGTGACCAGTTTCACGTGTCTTTCACAAACGTTTCCCATTCTATAGGAGCCCTTAACACGATCTATATAAGAGAAGGGTATTTGCAGTCAGAAGGCTGCAGTCAGAAACAAAGCTGACAATTACAGTCAAAATGCAGAGGGTACCAAAATATTAGCAACTTAGGGTGTGAGAGAAAGTTAGTGTTAGTTCTATAATAATCGTGTACCGCCAACAGCAGTACTATTTGAGTTTGGAACATGTTTTACTAAAAATAATTATTTTCCAAATCCCAACTGTATGGTAGAACCCTGAAGCAAATAGCAAGTCTGTCCCATGAGAGGCACAAGTCTGGGGAAAGGATTGCAAGTGTCTCTTTATACTTGGATAACGGACCTCTTAAAATATTTGCTTTATTCCACACTGCATCTATTAGACTCTGAGGCAGTCTTATCAGGGCTCTCTAAGAACAGGAATTTACTCAAAGTTGCCGGTCATGTTACAATTCTGGGTCACCAATAACAAACAGTAATTGCAATTACACGTTCTTCCTTAAGTATCAAGAAAACAGCATCTTAGTATGAAACATGCTATGTTTTTTGACTTAGCTGTAACGATGGATGTACAAAAGGAGAGCTTTACCACAATGAACAGAAAAGAAACACAGGAAAAGTTATCATTCAGGAAACGACAAGAAAAACAAATTCCAATCCCCATTTTCCAGACAGAAAAGTGTTAGAAAATGATGACACCACCACACCTCTGCTCCTAATCCCTACTTGCAATCTCTATGGTGTGTTAAGGAGCGTTTGAACGTTAGACCTCCATTTCAGATGTACCAGTATTTATGTTTCATTTTACTAATAAAAGAACAATGTGTGGTATTTTTTTCTTCTTCCCTCCCCCCCCTTTTTTTTTTTTAAATGAGATACCTCCAAAAAATGAGGTCCCACGCCTCATACCTATGCATGCTGTGTCACCAACACGGCCAATCAGTTTATTAGAGAGTCCTCCAGTCGATGTTGCACAAGCTACATTTCCTTCACAGACTATAGCAACAGCACCGACTGTTCCAAGGTCTCTGCCAAGAGAAACAGTTCACCAAATTAGGCAGAATTAAAGCATACCTGCTAAAGCACGCTGCATTTATTTCCCAGGTAGCTTTAAGAAAAAATTACTGCAAAAAGTTACTGCTCATCATAAAGCTATTTTTACCACGCTTCTCATTACAAAAAATAACAAGCAATATGCAACAATTCTCACAGCTTTATATTTAATAGAAAACTTTTTTTTTTTTTTAAAATCTCCCCCCATGACTTGTTTACCTTCATAGCACAAAAACTTTGACTTGGGGAGGAAAAAATCCACAAAACACACAGGGCAGAAATATTTCTAGGCATTGTAGTTCTGGAGTAGTTTTTTGGTTGTGACATACAACTTTCCCCTAAACAGCAACTCAAAGACACAAGAATTGTCTCCACTGTCTCAATAGGAAGTTAACAAGAATTATTAATGACAATGCACATAAACAAATGAAGAAAGAAAATGAGAGTGATGTTATGAATGCACTGAATCATTTCCTTCCTGTTCCTCCTCTTTCCTCTTCCTTATTCCCCTAAATGTTCAAATGCCACCAAAAAAAAAGTTATGTGCCTTTCAACTAGTCAACTATGTGCCTTTCAACTAGTATTTCAACTTTTCACAATGCATCATTAATACAGATTTTCGTCTTTGTACTTTGTAGCTTAAGCAATCTTGAGGTTTAAATCACTTGGCAAGTAGAATCTGTTGAAACCACACATCAGCTTAAAAATATTCATGCACTGAAGAAAACAGAAGTCTCAACTATTGCTTCATTTCTTCATCACAGGAGACTCAGATATAATAGGCTGCTTAACATATACATGTGTATTCACACTCGGAGAAAAAAGGCTGTTGTAACTTACCATGACAGTTGCTGCACTGAGAAGCAAGACAGTACTGAGAAGCAACGGTTTGAGTGTCCACATATTCCAATCTTGGCAATTCACAAAGGAGCATAAAACAGTATCTGGCTAGGAGAGGTATACCCAAAAAATCTAAATGCCAACAGACAGGAGGAGAATTTGCAACAATCCTTCAAGGAACTGCCCAGCACAGGTGGCTTGAACAGGAATACCTTTGGAAGTTGCCTGGGCACTGGTGAGGGTCTTTCAATAACCCCCCCAAAGTCTGAGCTAATTAAGTCAGACAAAGTCTTTGTGTACCATGAAACCCGCAGTTTCTCACAGAACCACCTTCCTGTTCCCTCCTGGTTATGTAAAATGTCATACTGTCAGTCCCTACACTTCATTCACAGCAATTCAAAGTTGACGGATGAGTCACAGGCCTTACAAACTGCTCTGACATTTATGTGGAGACGGACCTCATCTCAAACTGATATGATGGTGCAGATGGGCTTCCCACCCATCCATCTGTTACAAATGATTTGCTGAAAAGAATATTAGTAAGTGCAAGTACTCCCTTGCACACTCATGTGGCACCCTTCAAAAAACTAAAGTAAGATTCTGCTAAAAAATTAAGAAAGGTGCATCCAGATGTACATTTTCTTAGGTATGTATTTACCTTAGGCAACTGTGAGAATAATAAAAGTACACAGATCACACAGGTAACAGCTATCTGTTTAAGTGCAATAAATAACAAAGTGAATGCATCTGAAATACCTTACCTGCAGTTGAACAGACAACTACACTCTATTTCTTACAGTCCCTTTAAGTTTATTTCTTGTGTCACGTGTTTTCTTTGTTCATCTTCAGAACAAAGGCAAAGAAGATATAAACAATCTGTTGCACAGCTAGTTGACTGAGAAACATTACTAAGGGAGGCAAAACTGTCTAGAGATACCATATTATAACCAATCATTAGTGATAATAGTAAGAATCTCAACAAATACCTGTAATATACCAGAGGATGCTATTAGTAGTAATGACTTTGTTCAATCAAGAATTATTTTTACATACTGCATATACTGCAATACAGAATCACTTGGATTTTTCATTTCCTTTTGTCTAAATCTTTCACTATCCAGTACCCATGAAGTTACGTGTACTTATTCTATCCCCATTCAACTAACAAAGTACCCACTAGTTTGTCTCTGAGCACTGTATCAGAAGTAAGGTTTTCTGCCAATTGCTGTCAGGGTCCTCTTAGTTAATACCTCCTCGAGTTACTCTTGCATTGTGATTCACAGGGGGACTAGTAGCCCATCTACTACCCTATGGCCAGACTCAACCCCCTTTCTGTGGGGTTCTCGGGCAATCTCCAGCAATTCTTGATAAGGGAATAGTCAGAATCTTTGGAGTGAGAGACTGAAAATAAAACAAACCACACCTTTTTCAAAACAAAGGTGTACAAGATACCATGTTGTACACACAATGGAATCCTTGCCTTTTAACATAAACAAACGTAGGCGTCTAACCAGCAGAAGAGAAAGGTCTCTTCTGGAGACACAAAACTTGGCTTGGAAAGCTGTGAACCCCCAAGGTTTCCATCCAGCATTGTTAGGACCAGAGGACTGGACGTAAAGTACACACCAACCTTCAATTTCCCAGTATGATCTGTTATGACGTTGCCTCTGACCAATACTACTTCACCTCAGGCAAGTTTCTGCATAATCACTGTGGACATAACAGGGAAAAAGAACATTCCACATGTGATACAGGAACAAATGGGCTTGCACAAAAAAAAAAAAAAAAAAAAAAAAAAAGACTAACTTTCAACTTCGTGTATTTCTGCTGATGTTTTGGGCACTGGCTGTCAGAAAAGAAAAAAAACCAAAACATCGTGGATAAGACAAGAAAAAGCCTTGAGTCCTTCAGAAACACATAAGCCTTCTATTATCAGATTTTGCAGAAGAAGGCAATGCTGAAACTGAAGATGGCTAACACTGCTATAAGGGGTGGGGGGGAGGGCAGTTCTGAAGACTGAAAGGGGACTCAGAAGCCACACCATTCCAGCTTACATATTCAGGAGACCAAGTGTCAGTAGGGGCTACACCACCCTCAAAATTCTTCGTAATGAATTATAATACCACACAGTCCTTGGATAAGACCATGGATCAAAAGAAAACTTGTGCTGGATACAAGATGAACTACAACTGAGGCCTTACGGTCAAGGAACAACTTCACTTTGTTTACAAGGCCATATTTATACTTGCTTCATGAATTTGTTTTTCCTTCTAGCAATTTACTGAAAGTAACATATAGCTTGTATTTTATGGCCTCATTTCATGGACATTAATTAATTTGCCCAAATTACCTCCAAAAGGTAATTACCTCCTTTTGATCTAAATATTCTTCAGCTCTGCTTCTCTCATTAGTACTATTCCACAGAAGAGATGAAAAACATGTAATACAGCATTTATGTAATATAATACCGTGTTTTGCTATGCCACAACCATTGATGTACAAACGGAAACGCAAAACAATTTAGTTTTTACTCCTACCTCACAGGCATAAAGAACCTTTTTGACACTGGTTGATTTTCCTTCCTTTCCCATCCACCTCACCTTCCTCTCTGCTTTATATGAGACTTGCTTCTTTTTCAAGTGACTTTCATTTTGCCATTGTGCAACACCATCCAGTAGCATCTCTTTTTACACCCACCATTACACTGAACTTCAAGGTCAATTTTTTCATTTCTATCTACAATAACCAACAGCCAAAATCAGCACTCAGGAGTTACTGGTCAAAATCTGATGCTGTTTAACTACCCAAACCAGTTCAAGACAAATCTGATCACCTGCTTAACCAAGATCAGCTTTATTAAGTTGTGGGCTTTTTTAATTCATGAACTTGTTTCAAAACGTAGACAGGAGATTTTTTAAAATCACAGTTTCGCCATGGAAAAGAACTATACAAAGTGATGCCCGCTGTTTGTTACAGCTGCTCTATGCAGTTCTGTAACTGGTGAGACCAATAACTTAAGACCAATAACAAGTTCTAATTTTGTCCTCCATCAATACCACAAAGCCTATGCTGTGTCAAAGTGATCAACAATCTTCTTCAGCATCAACAAGTTTGTTCCCGTTTGTTCCCGTCACTTACACTTGAGCAAATTCACTGAAAGCTTGATTTTTCATTATTTTAACTGCAAACATAGTGCGAAGACTGTATCAAACCACGTAACACTCAGTTCTGAAATATTCTCAGGTCTGAATACAGGCCTTCAAGCCTTTTTTTGTTTCTTCTTTTAACTGATAGCACAAATTAAATCACCTGAATTTAAAAAGAAAAAAAAAATACAAAAACCCTACTTCTGAAATTCTTCAGGGTTTGAATCTGGCTCAAGGTTCTTCTTCCATCTCTCCTGGGATCTCTTGGTTATGAGTTTCTCCGCCGGAGTCTCAGGAATGCCCATGGCCTGAGCAAATAGGTGTGCACCATGGTCAGTGAGCAGCATGTGCTTCGTCTGCAGAAGACAGACAAGAGAGTCATTGACAATTCTTGTTTTGCCTTGTACTGAGCAGTTTTGTATAATCACTCTATTTTTAGAAGTATCCGCACAAAGAAAATTCCAAGTTTAGTTTTATTTTTAAACTTTCTAGATTTCTATGCCCCTGGCTGAAAAAAATTTCAGCTCTCCAAAACACAAACTTTCATCATTAGTAGAAAAGAACATTTATCTATTTCACACTTATGATAATGGAAAAAGAAAAATGGGTAAATTTGCTCTTTTGCTCATTTGCATGCAACTTCTTTGTACCGGTTCCAGTCAATCACCAAATCACTATTTAACTGATTGTTTTGTCCAGTTAACTAAGAGTTGTAGAAGGATTTTACTTGGAAGGAAGGAATGGTAAATAAATTCCTGTTCTGTTTGAAGATATTACACCTCAAAACAACTCAAAAATGTAAATACACTGAAGCGTTTCTTAACATCAGGTAAACCATTTTACTTTAAATACTTCCTTCAACTAGCTGGTACTCTTATAGACCCAGAATTTCAAATTTAAGAACAGAATATTGTTCTCACAGGTTTGACAAAAAATGTTTGCTCTCTTCTAACAACAATTGCAGAAATTCTATTTTGATTTCTTTATTTAGCAAAGCACTTAGACCAGACTTTTAAGTCAACAACCTTAGTTAATTCCATGCTTCAAAGTCTGTACAGATTGTTTAATTCCTATTGTAGGAAAAAAAATTAATCCTTATAGTTTAGTAGGAGCTCTAAAATCTTTGTCCAAAAATAAGCATCAACTTCTAGGAGCACTACAGAGCTGTTAATTGCTCATCAGAGCCTGTGAAGGTTTTGGAGGAGTGGTGGTCTGACTATACAGTACAGAGTCATTCCAGAGCACAACAGCTAACTTCAAACAAGCCTTTAGGTCTACGCAGCAGCACAGCACACAAATACCAAAAGGCAGAGGTCCAAAGAGTAGAACCGCACGATGCTGGAGGCAGCAGGCCTGCAGAGCCAAATAGAGACCGCAGTGGCACATGCTCTGCTCTCAACCTGAAGCAAAGATGCCAGAAGTTGAGCATTTGTGTCATTCTGCATTCCACAGGACATTTACAGTCTCAAAGTTTCAGACTTCAAGATGTTGCAAACATCAACTTCTGTTGATTTGTAAAGCAATGACTACTGTGACCAACCCATAGCACTGCATTGTTTTCAAGAAATCAAGCTGAACCTCTTCCTAAACCACTGAGCTCTGCTTCAGCCTATACAGCCTCTGCACTAACCCCTTCAGATGGTTACACAAGCAGGAAACATGACTACACTTCAGGAACATTCCTGAACAGTCATTCACACATGTGGTGGCCCTGACATCAAACATTTTTTAGAATTTACATGTCCTTTACTGACAAATTAAGTTTTCAATTCGGAAGAGTATTGCTTTACAGAAGAATCATAGAATGTTTTGGGTTGGAAGGGACCGCTAGCAGTCAGAGTAGAAGAGTAAGGGTTACAAGGAAGAAGTCCTTTATACATGTGAAAGAGTGGACAGTAGGCTTCCATGCTGAGTGATGTTACCAGACAGTAAGAGACCGACCTATGTTTAATAAAGCTGATGCTTGCTTCTGACTTGAAAGACAACTTCTTTGTGCAATACTGCCTCCCCCTGCCACTGCCACTAAACCACCAGAAGCACACGATCCAATAGTTCAAACTGGTTTGGCAGGGGTTTTTTTGTTTGTTTTATTTTTAGGAAATATATTGAACTTTTCTTTTGACTTTATCTGTATCAGAAGACTGTCCTCCTTCACTTAATTTCTTCAGCAATTAAGACTCTATATAATCATTTGAATAAGGTTTTTAAAAAATAAAGTTTTATTGTAAAAAATTAAAGTTATTTCTTAAAACATTTTCAAAAGTTTTCCTCCTGTATGCAGATTATGAACATACCCACCTTCCTGAGCTGCACAAACAAGAAATACTTGCATATAGAGGAATAAGCATCTATGGTAGTGTGGGGTTTTTCTGGTTGTTGTGGGGTTTGTTTTTTTTTCTTTTGTAGTCCTCACTGAAAAGACGGCATCTTAAGGAGAATTTTATTTATTTTTCTCAGCATATCTTCTCCATCAAAAGAGCTGGTAGAACACTGCCAAACAATCCAAAATCCCATTTATTTGGTCTCATCTTTCTTCTACAGTTTCACAAATACGTTTGCTAACTTTTAAATGCCTCGTTTTTCTGGGACACATTTATACAAATTAATCCAAAAGGAGAAAAAAAATGAAAAGGGTTCCAGAGATCTTACTAACAAACAACAAATGTTCGCAAGTTTACTTAATTTCATGGGAAACAAGGAAGAGAAAAATTCTGCAAATTTCTGCAGCTGGCCTGAAATTCAGACTATCTTCTTCATTTAACAATCATGGCAATGCACAGAGCACAGCAAAAATTTGCACCTTTGCCTTGAGAACTCTATATTCTAAGCTAAATTCTCCTTTGTCTCACGTAAAGAGTTGGATGATATAGTAGGGAAAAACATATACACAGTTCATGTATACCAATGAATCAGCACACTAATTTTCGTGAGATGACCATCTAATGAAGCGCTGGAGCTGAGGGGTATTACATGCCCCATTTAAAAAAAAAAAAAAAAAAAAGCAGCCATTTCAATGTATCATTCTATTTTTGTTCACTACAAATGGGAATAATTCAACAAGAATTTAACTGCTTTCTCAAGGATTTGTTGAATTAATTAGTTAACATGCTAAAAGCCTTCCATCTCTAGAGGCTGCTGTGTTCAACAGCATAGTAAATCACGAATGGAAATTATTCTGGTGCCCTCCTTTCTTCCACCCCATGAATTTGGACAAGTTTGAGCCCAGTGAGAATGTGCCAACACACAGGATAAATATGTGCAACAATCTAGAAGAGCTACTCTGACCACCAGATGGAGCCCACAGTGTTCCATAAGAGGAACAGAAGTACAGAAAGTTACGAGCAGGTGAGGAGGGGTTTTTTGGATTGGTTGGTTGGTTTTGGGAGCTGCGTGTTTCAAAATTCCTTAAGGCAGTGAGGCATCTCAAAACCACTGGGAAATTAGCATCCTAACATGCTTAGGATCCCGGGAAAACGAGGCTTATTGCCCATGGGTCACAGAGTTCAAGTATTTTTTAATTATTCAGTTAAACAAAACAAAATACACTCTGAAAAGTATTGTGAAATAGCCTGGGTTGGTGTCCAAAAATTCCTGTCCAAGATGAACAGAAGAGTAACATCAGTTGGTATACCCATTTACAATACCAGATGGAGAAGCAGCAGAAACTCACCTGAAGATACCTCAATGAATTTAAGCCAACATTTACATTTGAACTTTGTCATCTACACAGATTTTTTTTTTTTTTTTGGCTGTTTGTTGCATCTGGGCAAAGAGTAATACACTTAACCAGAAGATGTCAAGGTTTTAGGGCTATACCATTATACTTGGTCCTGTACAGCTGAATTTTATGATTTCCTTTCAAATTCAGACACAGCATTTTTGAACACCAGAAAGACTACATGATGACAAGAAAGACCTTGTAATAGGTGCGAAAGACAAAGGAGAGGGATTTTTTTGTTTTGGGAGTTTTATGTTTTGTTTTAAAAAATACTTTGGAAAGTTATGTTCTAAAAACCCAACAGTTGGTTTTACTTTATTCTTCTTGACTTACACCTCATACGATTTTGTCCCATTTAAGACAATAAAAAAAAAACCCAAACAAAACAACCAGTGATTCTGGAATATGAACTGAACAATGGGTATTAAAAGATGTTATCTACAGAAAAAAAAAAAGAAACCACAAACAAAACAACAAAACCCAACATGCTAACAAACCATCTCTTCCCCAGCCCTCCACCTGCATTCTCAAATTTTGAAAAATTTGGTCTTGTGAAGCTGCCAGCTATACTTATTGCTTTGTTCTAGCTAAACGACAGAATAAATCCCATGTGAAGCTTATTCATTACAAGGTATAACACTGTTTTCTAGTAGACACACATTTTAACAAGTATTTATATCAAGTACTTTAGTGAAAAATTCTGATTTTAAAAGCAGAACTATCCTCTAATTAAGGGCAAAAATAATTCCTGTATTCTTTGGAAGCTGTTGAGGACAAATTACATTTCAATTGTCTTTATAGATCACCAAAACAGGTTTTGTTTCCTTGAAGGTCACTTCAAAAGGTTAAAGAACAGAAATCCTCTTTGTTAATAAGTGCTTTTTCAAATAAGAACCTGCAAATATGAACCCTTTTCAACAATGGGGCAGCTACACTAACGGGATGAAAAATGTAAACTCCAAGGACAGTACAAACTTTTTGATCACAGTCTACTTATGGTAAAACAGATGCACATATCACACAAATGATCACTCCCATCCTGAACCCTACCAGTTGCACCATTTCTGAAAAACAAGAGAAAACTACTGTGGTGGACATTAGGGGAGTTCTTAGTGGAGTAATGTGGGATTGATTTTACATAGAAGGTCAAGTAATAATTTTGCTGCCCTGATAAGTTTGATTCTCTTAGAAAATCTGTCACCATAACATAGTGCTAATGTTATCTTCTAATGCCAGAAGACTGCACCTTTGCACTAAGACTACCATCTGATTAGGTCACAATGGAGAAGGCCACCTAGAACAATGTAAGACTACGCTACATGGCCAAACATGTTATTGAGTCATTTATTAATTTCCATGGCACTGCAAAGTCAACAGTACATTATCCAACTTCAATCTTGCAAGATCAAGCAGAAGACTCAGTGACAGCAAAAAAGCTATTAAAAAAAAAAAAAAAGAGTGAACAAAAAACCCCTGTAAGATCCTGAATGCCAACCGTGGAGCTACAGATTGACATGTATAGGTCATTTTCTCCTTGAGCTTCCAATTGCATGGCAGAACTTACATTTCCTTAGTATGCTATTTTTATTAAATACCTCTCAAAAACCCTTAAAAGTTCTTCATGGTCATGACAATAGTTTCCAAATACTACCATCCATCTCATCATCCTGTTTTGAAGAACTACACAGTCATCATCAAGGTTTATCAGTCTACTGGATGAAGTTCTAAGGGGAAAAAATGCTTCATAATCAGCATACCTTTTCCATGACAAGTCGAGCAAGTTTTATTGGGTTTGCTATACATTTAACTGCAGATACCGCTCCAGAGTCTAAATTTTTTCCATCCATGATAATGGCATCCATTTCTACTTCACCTTTTTCATTTAGAACTGATCCACAGCCTAAAGACCAAAAAACCAACCAAACACAAAAAAACAAACCCAAACAAAAAACAGGGAGGGAGAAAGAAGAAAGTCATTAAAGAATAACTATCAGGTGATTTAATTATTAGATCTCATCAAGCACACT
>KL255163.1:0-38820 GCA_000699545.1 Podiceps cristatus
GGTGTCCCGCGTGGGCCCCGGCTCCCCGCGTCCCCGTGAGGACGGGGTGGGTGGCCGCCGGTGTGGTACGTGCAGGCCAAGCACTTTCAGGCCAGGGTGTGGGGTTTTCTGGGGCCTCTAGTGACAGGGAACCTGACTTACTGTGCAGGTGAAAAGTGAGGTGCGGGTGAAGCAGAACCTCATTGCAGTGTAAGGTGGTGCAATAAGGACAATTCATTTTTTGCAGAAATACTCATTGGAATTTCATCTGTGGAAAATCATCTCCCAGAGCTTACAATCTACTGATGAGCAGGGGCAAAGATAAAACACGTGTTTACCAAGTCTGAGGTAAAAAATTAAGCTTGCGAATAGTAAAATTCTGGTTTTCTTCCCTTTACTTAATTTTTTACTTTTCTTTGTAAGGGGAATTAACAAGGAGAGCTTTCACCCCTTACAAGCCCCTGAATTTCCCGGAACTCTTTATGAAACAGTTTGTTTTGTTTTCATTCTAGCTTGTGGTTGACAGGTAGCACTGGCAAATACGCTGGCTATAACATCACTGGTTAAAATCTCCGCTGTGCCTCTTTACACCCCAGCAGGGTTACAGTGCAGCAGTGGGACAGCAGCAGCCCACGCTGCTTTGCAGGTAGAGAGCTCTGCGGTTAATTTGCACCCCAGCCCCTGGCCGTCACCCTGCCAGCGATTGCACGAGGCCTCTCCATGGCTGTCCTGGCACTTCAGCAGCACACAGTCAGCGCTGCCATTCCCAGCAAAATAGCAAACATTTTGCAGGTATCAGGTCCAGCAAGCTGAGAGCCGCTTGCCTTTCTGTAACATGCATGTCCCTGACATGTTACCTCTGGGGTGGTGGGGGCTTGGTATATGCATTTGGATCAGGTCCTTAAGCAATAAAGCCAGCCTGGACAGGTCCCTGAGACATCCCCACATACTTCTCTCATGTTTTCACTGCTCATGTAGGTGTTCACTGTACACTCGGAGCTTCCAGGGCAAGAAGACTGAATTAAGCTCCCCACTTTCATTAAAAAAGAACAAATAAATGAAATTTTCTAGGTCTTGCAGATAAAAAAATGGGAAGTACAAAACAAGTGCAACTGGAAGGCCCAGAACTGTGGCCATTTTGATTTGTGAATCTCTGGGTTTGGGCAGTATTGTCTGTGTAAGAAAGAGTCAAGCAAGAAATACTAAATAAACCCAGTATATATGTTAGTCTTAGTAGCAGCTAGTGACAAGCAGTAAGAAATTACTGTTCAGAAGTGTGGCTGGGGCTAAATGAAAATATACAGTTAAGTGGTACATGAGCACTATCATTATGAAAATACACACCTTTGAGAGAATGCAAGTTGTACAAGGAGTACAGATCTATATAGCTGAGGTGGGCTTTGGGGGTGATTATGTGAAAATGAAAAATTCAACAGAGCTCTGCATATTTATCCAATGTTGGAGAGCAATTGTGTATTCTGGTGCAGCAGCTGAGCAGCTAAGGATCAGCACGTGTGCTGTTTGTGAAGCAGGGTGTTTTGCGATATTGCAGAAGCTGCGTGCAAGCAGGTGGCCATGTCAGCCTATGCACAAGAGGACAGGGCCGCTACTGCTTTCAGACAAACAGTTGGAGGGACGTTATCAGCGTAAATAGTGACATTTGCTTTTTTGGCTTGTCCAGCAGTTTGTTGTCCCTTGGCCCATGAGACAAGGTTTCTGTTTGCACAGGGCCTTCCATGGCAGGAGGGCTGTTTGGGTTTACCCCATGTCCTCTCTTGGATTGACATCCAAGAAGGGGCGTTCTGGCTGTGTGCTAGAGGGGTGTATGAATTTGAATGTGACAGATATGTCCTGGTTTTAGAATGGACCCATAGGGATATCAAACAGGCTGCCTCCCTAAAGGTTTAGTTTTGCTTTATAGAGCTTAACTAATTAACTGGGTTTTTTTGTGACATTTAGAGGATATTCAAATATCCTGTGCTCTGCCTATGTCCCATCATTTATTCAATAGGAACAAGGTCTCACTGGAGTTTTTCCTGGTGTGTTAAACCATTGCAGAAGCTCATTTTGAGCCAAGAATGCAGTAACATCACATTGGAAATCAGTCCATTGGACAGGATATTGGGAAGAGGTAAATACTAGAATTACAAATACCAGATTAAGGTTATTTCTAAATCATACTAGGGCCTACGTCCAAGAAAGAAAAAATAAGGCTTAATTAGCAATGTACTCTGCTGTGTTAATAAGGAGAAGTAAAAAGGGGATTAAGCTGAACAGACATATAAAAGAGATGGCATTAATGTTAGGACACTAGATTCCCTTTTCTTGAGACTGTAGGGAGTAATAGCAATGCTTTTTAGCTTGGCTGTGAGTCCTTATTGTAAGTCTGTTCTCTAGCGGGTTTTTTCCATGTAGCACACCAAGCGAAGTGTGGAGAAGAAACATTAATTTGGCCATGTCCTGATTTATTCCTGGGTAGGAAGCCAATGGGCTAGGATTCTCCAGCTAATGCTGCAGCCCTTTTCTTGAGACTGTAGGGAGTAATAGCAATGCTTTTTAGCTTGGCTGTGAGTCCTTATTGTAAGTCTGTTCTCTAGCGGGTTTTTTCCATGTAGCACACCAAGCGAAGTGTGGAGAAGAAACATTAATTTGGCCATGTCCTGATTTATTCCTGGGTAGGAAGCCAATGGGCTAGGATTCTCCAGCTAATGCTGCAGCTGCCTGGGGGCTGGCAGAGGGGTGGGCTGGGCCTGGCCGTGGACCAAGGAAGCCCCAGCCGAAATGTAGGAAACCAAAGTGCAAGTCCCTGGCTGGTCTGGTTTGGGGCAACCCTGGCTTCAGAAATGAAGTGCCTTCGGTGGTGTTACAGCAGTCGTCTGATCTGGATCTGCCCTACCCCAGTAAATGTATCTCATTGACATGAGGCTGCTTTGGAAAAGCATGATATTGTGGGCATCTCTGCCTGTACAAAAACAATCTTCAACTTTGAAATTCCTCATTGTATGGAGTTTATGTTCTTTAACTAGGCTCTGCTTTCATTCATATACCTCCCTGTGCCCTATTCACATACAAACAACCCCTTGCCTCTCTTTATGTTCTTTCTGAGCTGCCTTCAAGCAGAGGTTGTGCTGTCTCAGCATGGTGGTATTTAGCATGATGTAAGACAAATACATACATCTCTGTCCTACCCAAGCTCCTGTTTTCTTCACTGACAGTTATTTAAACAGGAAGCAAGGAAGTGTAAGTGAGGAAGAAGTTACGTTTACAAGGGGCACTGCTGTCATCTGCATGGTTCTGGTGTCTGGTATCTTCCTTCAGGATGCTGTTTGCCAGACATTGGGCCTCAGTTTCTCTGCTCTTACAGAGACCACACTCTTGCAAGCACTTGTATATATGCTCAGTATTACAGGATTCCTTACTGCAAAGCTGAATACTGGTGAAGGTGCATGGTCAAGCAGGCTTCAAATGCCCTGTCTCAAATGTTACACAACAGTAGAGATGGAAGTGGAATTTAATACAGGCTATTTCTCAATGGTTAGTACTACATTCAGTCTTTTGGTTTATCTGCCTTTTGCTTTAAGTGTTCATGAGAACTGCAGGGTGAAATTTTGGTGTATTCCAGGAGAAGAGCTGCTAAGTGTTGCTCTGTTGAACCTTGTTCGAAAGCCATGTCACGCTGCCCATGCTACTTGCCGCCAGTTACCAAATCTCTGGGGTAAGCCCAGCAGCACAGCTGATGAACGGGCTAGCTGGGAGTACTCCACAATAACTGAGAGACTCAAGGGCTCGGATGCATCTTGAGTTTCTTTTTCAACCCTTATCAGCTTGGAGCAGCTTTTGTTTTACTGTGCTCCTTGGAGGTCCCGTTTAAATCACAGATGTGGGGCTGGCATATTGTCTTGTTGGCTGTCCTTGTAAGTCCATGGTCAGGCTCCCACGTAGCTGCAGAGCTGATTACTACCCTAAGGTTCAGAGACAGCAAAGAGCTTTGCGTGTAGAATTTGACCTGGGGTTTGAAGGTTGTGTCCCCTGTTCAAGCACTGACTTAAGTAGTCTGTTTTCCCAAACTTTTGATATTGCCATCTAATGCTTTTCCTGCAAAAGAAACAATTCCCTTGTAACAGAATAAATATTGCAGATTTCAACCTGAGTTATTCTTGTAATGCTCTGGATTATGAATGAGACCCAAAGGTGCATAAACTGAACAACAATTTATTTGCTGAATGTTCCCATTCCTTTCCTCACAGAGGCTTGTTCCTATCCAAGCATAGGAAGAATAATAAAAAGCTAAGAAATAGTTTCTCCTGTTGCGAATTGGTGCCTACTCTATCGTCTGAAACCCCCATGCAATGAGACAGTGAATCCCAGAGCACGAAACCCTCTATTGGTGGATGAGGAAGCAATGTGTGTGTGACATGTAAGCAAAGGGACAAAATGGTCTCCTACAGAAAGGGTATGTGCCCTCAGGGCAGCCTCAGCTGCCTGTGAAGATGGTGGTGGTATGGGTGGTGGTACGTTGCTGATGTGCAGGGTGCAGGTATGGGAGAAAGGTGATGCTTGAAGGGTGCGACTGAACAGGTCTGTTTGTAATTGCAAATATGGGGTTTGCAGTAAAAAAAAATAAATATCTCATCCACTTTGAGTTTCTTTATGTGCCTCCTTGAGCTGTTCACATGAAGGGAAGAATTTCCATTAAAAAGCAGGGAGCATGTTTGGCGACTTTTTTGGTGTAGTTGAGAAGAAACGACGTTATCCCGACGTAATACCAGGCTGGTTTACCTTTTCCCTACCCTGACCATTGAAATCAGTGACCCTTTACCAGTTTTGTAGTTATCTCCCTTGGCTGGCAGCTCTTGGGAGACCTACCTTGGGTCACTCGTGTCCTGTGGGCGAGCGGCGGCAGCGGAGGGAGCGGCGGTGCAGGATGCTGCCGAGCTGTGCTGGAACGCGCTCCCACTAGAGCGCGCTAAGACAGTTAAAATGGGGATGGTTTCCTTCTGGCACCAGCGCGGAACCGTCAAAACGTTGGTTTTTAAAACAAGGAGTCTGGCTAGTTTCCCTGTCTTTTGGCTGCGGTTTCCCTGGGTGGGTCTGAAGTGTGCTGCAAAGCCAGCAACAGCGAGCTCTGGCTGTAGCTGCACTGGGGTTTGTAGAGGGCACCAGGGTTTGGGCTGAGTCAAGTGCTGGGAAAGACCTTTTGGAAGACCCCAGCCTGTACACAGAGGGCCTTTTATTTAATTTATCTCATAGTCCCCTTGTTTTAATGTACTGCTCAGTATGACGGAGGAAGTTGAAATGGCTTTAAACTGGAAAGGGGTAGATTTAGATTAGACATTAGGAAGAAATTCTTCACAATGAGGGTGGTGAGACACTGGCACAGGCTGCCCAGGGAAGCTGTGGATACCCCATCCCTGGGAGTGCTCAAGGCCAGGATGGATGGGGCCTTGAGCAGCCTGGTCTGGTGGCAGGCCCGTGGCAGGGGGGTTGGAACTAGGTGATCTTTAAAGGTCCCTTCCAACCCAAACCATTCGATGATTCTATGAAATCTGCGTTGTACTTCTTCAAGGACAGAAGTCCATGTCAAGGTCCTGTTAATGGCCGCTTGTTGTCATTTGTGCATTTCAGAACTGCCCCTAACAAACTTGCCCATCATCACACAAGAATTTTCTGCCTCAGCCAGCACTTGAACCTGGGCTCCTAGATCCTAGCCCTTTGCTGCTACCCTCGGTTTCTTTGTGTTTACTTAATTAGCCAGCTGGAGCATAATTCCTTTCATGATCTACAGTCTAATACATAAAGATGACAGTGACATGAATTTTGGCTTAGGATTCAATTTGCATGTTAATTCATTGTGGTTCCCCAGGTATTTGGAATTTGCTCCGACAGGATCTGGGAGATGACAAAATGCTCCCTGGGTGGGGTGTTCTCATGTCTCCCAGCGAGAGCCTGGAGCGATAGGTGACATAGTTTTACTGTCCACCAGGCATCATCTGTTGTAGAGAGTGGAGGTTCTACGGCAAAAAGCAAAGCAGAGCGTTACCTAGGAGTTCTTCTTAGTACACATGCAAATAGAGTCACGGCTGATTGTAGAGAGTTGAGAAGCATTTGGAAATCAGTGAAGCCTGGCAAGAAATCCTGCATCAAATTAAGAAGGAACACAGGCGGTCCAGCCTCACTCATCTTTGGTTCACAAAGTCCCTGAGACACTTGTCTAGGGAAGAGAGAATGCTGTGGAGACCGGGAGGAAAAAATAATTTCCCTGAGTGGAAGACTAGCCTGTGTTTGCTTTGAAGGGTTTAGGCATAAACCTCATTGCTCAGTTCCACCAAACTTTCTGCTCACCTTTCTGATATCCAGGTGGTGGTTTACAGGGAAGGGCACATGCTGTGAGCCTGTACTCATTTCCAGCTCACTGGGGGACCCAGGAAACCCTGTCAGGTTGCTAACAGGATCCCAGGAGACCTGACCACAAATGCGGACAGAGCTGCTGTTCCGCAGCATGCCTGAAAAGACAGCAGGTTGCCAAAGATAGCACAAGGAGGCTGTCCCGGAAGGACACTCCTAGGTGGTTATTTATGTGTGTTCCATTAGAGCTACCTGTCATCTGGACCCCTGAGAGCTAGGATACGGGATAAACCGGGTCTTGCCGCAAAACCTTGTGATCTGAATAGAAATCGCGGCTAAATAGGAGGTTGGAAAAAGACCCAGGGTTGTATGAAGAGACATGCCCAGCATCATACAGGAGCCAGTACCACGGCCAACGAAGGCTTGGAGCTGTCTCTAATTGGCAGATGTTTTTATTCTAATAGAAGATGTTCTTAGTTGCAGCAAATCATCCATTTTCACGTTTTGCTGATTTTACACATGGTCTAATTTTAACAACAACAACAAAAACAGAAGGAGAGACTGAAATGTTTTTTTCATAAATCACTCCTTTTTTTAAAAATTTTTTCCTCCCAATAAACTGGATCAGGTCACTGTATTTTGGCCTTAGAAACATGGATAACATTTTAATGACAAATTGTGGAGAAAAAAAATGAAACGTTGTTTCTTTTCTGTGTTCAAAACTCCATGGCTTTGGATTCCCCAGGAGTATCTTGTGCTTTCTGAAAGGCCGCTGTCCTGTATGCCCTGCATTCATAATCAGTTGTGGCTCCTTTCTATTCTGACCTTCCTTGCTCAGAGTCTCCAGTCACAACAGGACAAATTCTGGCTTTTCAAAATCATCTCACTGAAGTTTTATGGCTAGGAATGACTAGAAAAGGAAGGGTTTTATTCCCCAGAAAACATCATTAAACCAAACCTTTCTATTTTTCACCTCAATCGAAGCCAAGTTTTCCAGCTTTTCATTAATAAATATTTGAAATTGATCAGGAGGCCTTAAAATGAACATTTCCAGGTTCTAGAATAAACAATGTAATTTTCCAGATATTATTTTTCAGAAAAATAGGACTTAGTGATGTAGCTACTACTCCATTAACCGGGATCCCCAGGAAAACTTTTGAGCAGGCTTTTGCCCAGCTCCAGAGTTGGGAAATGCAAGTTCTGCTTCCTGCATGATAATCCTGTGCAAATGAAGTGAGAGGCGTTTGTGTTTCCCTGCATGCAACCAGAGGGCAACAACGTGATTGCATTTGCAGTGCAGTTGAAATCTATTGATGAAAAGCCCTGGGCAGGACTGAGTTACATTAATCGTAAGCACAAACTCTGCCTGTGTTCATGTGGCAAATCCACCTGTAAGAGGCGGGGAGCTTTCAGGATAGGAATGGCGAATACCGCCCCTCATTAGGCAGAGCTGAGGTGGCTGCTAATTACCCTAGAGCTGCAGTTGCGATGCTCACGGTTCCTGTCAGAGTACAAGCTGTGTCCTGCCTTGCTTGTTGATTCCAGCAGCGGAGAAGGTGGTTGAATCTGACCCCTCTGGGGCGAGAGCAGGATTAGCATTGGCTTTGCAATAGTGCCCCTTTCCTCTATACTAGCTTTGGGTTGTCTCTCTGCATTTCAGGTATTGAAACGATGTGGCTCAGAGTGGTTCTTGTTCTGGAGTCACTGGGGCTATCAGTCATGCTTTAATTGTATGGAGAGTTGTGGGGGGAGCATTAGAATGTTCTTTTAAAGATTATTTGTTATTGTGTTTTTCAAAGTCTTTGCTTTTCCAGCACCTAATTTCTGCTGGAATTGTAACCCTCCGTGAATCTGCAGGCTGTTGTAGATCTAATTTTCCAGGCTTAGGCACTCGAAAATTCCAGTGGCAAGGAGGAACAGAGTGGAAAGCAGGGCCCTCAGAAAACATGAAGTTTTATTTTGATGTGGATCTGCTCACGGGAAGTTTATATGCTAGTCCCCAGGCACGCTTGGAGAGCAGCAGTAGTCCTTTGCCAGAGTTCGGGTTCATCATCATTTGGCTGCCAATGCACCCTGTCTCTGGGCGGGCTGGAGGTACCACCGGCTTTATGGGTCGCTGGTTGAGAGATGGAGTCCCCTGAGCACCCAGGGGTGTGCTGCAGGAGCAGGCAGTCCAACGACACCCAGCAGGCAGAGCTGTTTTCCTGGGCTAAATTAACAGATGCACGACGGTGACAATTTTGGCCCCATGTGAGTTCAGTGGTAAAAACTGAGCCTGGGATTCAGGCCAAGGCAGCAGGGCCAGAGGGAGCTTAATGGGACTTCCTGCAAAACACAACTACAGACTTCAACCGTGTTCTTCAATTTACCTAACTAATTTTTTCTCCAGCCCCATTTTAAAATCAATGATAATATCATTAATCACATAATTATAGCCTCATCCCATTGTCTTGTAAGACTTGGGTGACTAATAAGGACAGGGTAACACTTCATTTTCCTGTGTTTTATTGACTAATTTAATGTAGTTGAAAAGAAGCAAACATGCTGGGGACAGAATTCCCAAAACATAACATTTTGCTGACAGTATGCAACATTTACCTATTTCTGGAGAGCTGGAGAGTAGGATTTTTTTTTTATTTACACCATTTTTCACATAAATGCACATTTTGCCAGAACCTGGAAAAAGACTTGCTTGGGTCTGGTTGTGCGCATTTAACTCATCTTGTGCCTAACAAGCACACACCAGCATTATGCCACACATGGGGGAAGAACAATTTCTCCAGGCAAGTGGCACTTTAATCACAACAGGTCAGATAAAAATCCTTCAAATAGATCGTGGGAAATTCTTAATTTATAGATTAACTCCTGCAAGGGGCTGAAATCCCAGTGATAGGCACTGATCCCACTGACGCCGTAAATCATAGCAAGGAGCACACATGTTTTTACTCCTGGATTAATGTTAGAGGCTTGGGTCTAATGTTACAGTTCGGGGAAAGGATGGTTACTTTACATCCTGTCTTTTTGTTCAGTTGTGACGTTTCTCTGACAAAGTCCTCTTTTACTGAACCACTCTTCTTAATATTACTGGATCATCAGCATCATCCCATCTGGAAAGAAAGCAGCTCTTCTAAGCATCTGGGGCATAGGGAGGACCCTGCATGATGAATTTCATGGGGTTCCTTGTATTCTCAAAGAGGAGGGGTGAAGGACAAGGCTGTGGGAAGTCCAGCATTTGAAGTCTGATCTCCAGCATCAGCTGCTGCTCTGCCTGCGGTGTGTGCATATGCCTGACTTTTGCTGGATTCACCACATCAGCAGTAGCTATATATATGCATTTCCCTCTGAAATCCACCTGTCTTGAAAGATGCTCAACAAAATATGCTCTACTGGTTTTCTTCCCTGCAGTCCAATCTACCATTTCAGTTGGGCAGAAAGAACCCCGCTTAACAAGGTGCCTCAAAGCTGCTGGTCTGTGCTTGTCTGAACCAGCCACCATGAGATTAATTCCTTCCAGTCCTTTCCTGTCTTCTGATTTCACCTTTTCGCTGCCATCAGTGTTTATGGTCTCTCTGTCCAAAGACTTGTTGCTACTTGGTTTGCAGCTGGCTTTTGCTGATCGTGTGATTTCCCTGCAGATCTTGCAATAGTTATTGGTTTGGATTTTTTTTTTCTTCTGAAGATGATGAGACTCTTAGTGGTTTGTTTTTTTTTTTTTTTTTTCCCCAGAAAATGAAGCTCTAGTTCAGTTACTGCAGAAAACTGGAAGTTGTAACTAGGTTGAAAACTAGAAGGCAGACGTTCAGCATATATGGAGTGTTTTTATGAACCTGTTAAATTTCAAGCCAGTTTCACAGTTTCCAAGTCTGACTTGAAAGTTCTGAGTGTTTGGGGTAGGTGGTACTACACAAACAATATCCATTTCAAACACGTGCAGCCGCAAGCCCCTCATTGTTGGCACTGTGAGAACATTGCTATTTCTCCTACAAATAATACCATGTTATATTATTCATACTAGTTTGATGTCCCAGTTGGAGCAGTGTCATGCAATGCACGAGTTTTGTTTCTGTCTTGCAACGCTTTTTTTTTTTTTTTACTTCCACCTGGTAGCTGAAATGCTACAGCCCTCTGAGCTTATAGTACTGCTTTCCCCTGGTTTTCAGTTGTGCTCAGATTAGTACTTACTCGTCTTTGCAATCCTTGCCTTTCCCCCTCGTTCTCTTCTTTACCACATGATCAGAATTTGTTTGCACAGGATTTTTATGAACTTCTGCACTCACTAACGATGGGCCAATTTGTCTTTTGAAATTTCCCCCATCAGTTTTCCACTTTGACATCTCTTGCAACCTGCTGTTCCTTAGCATTAATTTATATCCCCTGATTTTCCAGGAAGAAATTCTGATTAAGCGATAAATGCTGGGCCATCCATCATTTTATGCCAGTCACAAGCTACATGGTGCTTCTCAGCCTATAAGGCACAGATCGTTCTTAATCAGCTGAAGTGTGCCACGGGTAAAAGTGCTAAAGACCTGATTTCCATTGCCATCCCCTTGCCATCCTGTCTAACACTACAGAAGTAAGGCAGAGGCATTGTAAGTGCCATGTAACAGTGCAGCATGGCTGATTAAAAACCTGCAAAGCTCAGATGGTTTCACAAAAGTCTTGTCAGTCAGCTTTCATTTGATTTCAGGTCTTATTTTCTCTATTTACAGTATCGCCCATTACATGTAGAATGTTTGCTAAACAGTGAAGAATAATGCTCCTGTCCCACCTAGCTGACAGCAGAAGGGCTGACAAAGGGAAGGAATGCAGTAAAAGTGATAATTTATGTATGAGTCATGCTTCCCAGCCAGCTGTGCTGATAAAAAATGGCCAGTTTTATGGGAAGGCTGGAAAACAACAACAAAATTACCTTTGTGAAAGGAACAACAACAAAAAAAATGGACCAGCACTTTGATTAAAGATGACTTATTGCCGGCAGCACAGGGAAGGGAGTCCTGGAAAGGCATTAAGATTTATCAGATGCAGGCCTGCATAGGGGAAAAGGTTTCTGGCAGGCACCTCCACCTAAGACAATACAGAGACAGCAGAAGGTCTTGCCTACAGTGCAAAAAAAAAGCTGATAAGGAAGCAGAAAAAGAGAAGATACTAGGTGAGAGAGCTGAGAATTGATAAGGCAGAGGTGGAGTTATAATCTGAGGGCAGTTGGTGAGGCAGGGGAGGAAGTGTTTGGAGGCAGTTTTTTGGCAAATTGCCAAGTACCCCCCTAATGCAGAGAATTCTGCAGGAAGGGCTGTGTTTTCATCCAGGTGGCGTGACCTGGGGGCTGACTTTGCTCCACTTAGAGGCAATGACAGACTCCTATTGATTCATGGGAGCCTTAGAAATCAAAGAAAACTTGCTCTGGCAACTGGCTAATTCAATAAAAGCATTGATTTCTCCAGCTGGGCAATTAAAGAGCATGAATGCAGGATAGCTGATTTCTGACTGTGAATTAATGTAACAAATGATCATTAATTCAAGTGAGAGGAAACCGTACCGTGAAGGAAAGGACCTTCTGTAGTAAAAAATCATCTAGCCTATGTGAGTTGGTCTTTAACATGCCACCGATAGAGCTAGTTACCGTTCATTGAGAACCCTTTGCTTGCGTTTCCCTACCTAACTTGTCCCACTGTTGCAGAGCACCCGTGGGCTCTGCATCAACAGCCATGGAACAGTCTGGGGTGTGTCTGAAACGCTGACTTTTATAGAGAGTTTGAGAGTTGCTCCTTTGGACTGAGACTCTAAGTACCCGCAGAGCGGAAGGCAGCTTCGAGCCATGCTTGTCTATACTGGGCACAGCTGAGCTGTCTGTGCCTGGTGTTCATTGTAAAACAAAACCAGTCTTCACGTTCAGACTGGTTTCTCATGGACATAGAAATCAAATACCATATCTGCATCCCCAGTGCAGCTAACGGGAGCAGGCACGTAGACATGTTTGTCCCAGGCCAAAGCTGAAGGTAACTCATCTCTGCTCTTTGCAGTATGGGTTGTGTTGGCAAGCAGGACTTAGGAGGTAGTTGTCTGGGTCCTCCTCACCTCAAAGAGCAGCTGAGGTAAAGGCACAGGGACAGGGAAGTTTCCAGAATGGGGACTGAGTAGCCCATGGGGTTCAAAACTGGTAGTACCTCATAGCATCACTTCAGATGAATGGCACTAGTTTTCCTCTGGGTTTGAGACAGCCATCTCTTCCCCCGCAGTAGGAAAGATGCTTTGAGCTCTACATCAAAGCCATAAAAATGGAACTTCTCAGAGTAGTCCCAGTAGCTGAGAATGGGCCCTGATATTTTCAGGGCTGCTGGGTAGTTGCAAACTTAGGTTATAGCTTCATGCTTGGCTGCACTGACGTGGGAGTCAGTGCCTGATGCAGTATGATGACACTGTCATTTGGAAACCCCTTTTGCCTCTTGAGATTAGCTTTAATGGTCTTGAGGCATATGGCTAAAACTTGAGCTAACTGTGCCACAAAGCCCTGGCAGATCAGACAGCAGGGGTCCCAGCTGCTGTCAGGACCAGCCACCAAGGGCAACTGGCTTTGCAGCAGGGAACATGTCCCAGTGCCCCCAGTGTATATGGGCTACCGGCAGAGGTGGGTGCCACGGGTACGCTGCAGTGCTGGCACAGAGACACCGTTGCTTCTGCTCTGCCCTGCTAGGGGTGGTAACTTGGAGTGCAGGGGCAGGACAGGCAGTGACGTTTTAACATCACGTTTAACAACTGTTGTTTGCATCAGTGTAAGAGAGTCAGGGCACTGACCTGGGGAATGTCTCGGTTTCACATTGATCCATGGGCTTTGACGTAGAGCAGAGTTGCCTTGATAACTTAAGGGACATCCCAACACACACCGACCTGCCAGAGATACCATCTGTTATCATCACATTGCAGCAGTAGGACACTGCTTCTGCGATTGATGCCTTTGGTTTTTTTTTCTTTTCTGGTAGCCTGCGCTTGCAATAGAACTGTTCTGAGAGGCCCCAGAAGGCACAGTGCTGCTTCTGCTCTTCGTCACGGGACAAGGACTTAAGAGATGCGATATGAGTTGTGGAGCATTAACAGAGCAGGATGCTCAATGCTAGAGGGGAGGAGGGATATTTTGATCAGTCACCGGGTTAAAAGCTAAGCTGCTTTATAACATAGCCTGATAGAAACTGGCTGTTAGAAAAATGTGTCTATTAAAAGGTCAGATGTGGTCTTGCATTCTGGACTGACACTTGCACATGCTGGTAAATGATACATAATTAATACCTTATTAATTTAATTTTGTCTATTTGGGGTCACCATGAACAGCCCATTAGAAAATAACGTTTTTCTCAGAGGATGCCACATTGCTGGTTGTTGTTATTTCTGCAAATAATACTGAATCTGTAACTTGTTTGAGAACAGCTTATTGCAATATTCAGTGGTCAAATTTGGGGTGTTAACTGGATAGCTAGCTACATAGTACGCTTCTCTTAGCTGATCATGACAGCATAACTCAGAATCAAATTTCTCATGTGCAGTGAGCAGAGGGACAACCACAAGTTCAGTTTCAGTACTCCAAACCATTAAAAAATTGTGACATCTTTGCATTATGTTGTCTTTCTGATGTCCATGTCTTTTTAGAGTTTATGTTTTTCAGCATTTCTTTGCAGTTGTGAAGGCTGGAAATTGACCTTTTGCTTTAAGGAAAGACAGTACTTTCACTCACACCCTAGATCCTAGCACCTGGAATCTTAAGGAAAAAATGAAATACCTGAGAGCACCAAGCCACAAATGTTCTTTCAGAATAAAACACGATTTGCTCCCAGTAAACTGTCAGTGCTCCTGCTACAAGTGTAGAGTGCTTGCTGAAAAGTGCCAAGCAGACTTGTTTAAAAATTCAGATGCACATTTACAGACTTAGAACTTTTCCCCCAGTAGTAACATAGCTCCACTCTTGTAACTGCTGGTAGCTGTCACAGAAGCTTTTTATTTCCTGGCAAAAAGTACCAGAGGCAACAGTGGTACATTCAAGAGAGCTTTGATGCAGAATGTTCAAAAGTATGATTTCTATTCCCTCTCCAAAGCCTGGCCCCCAGAAACCTTCCTTGACCTCTTCTAGGTATGAAACAGTCCCGCGTGGGCTTTGGTGCTCTTCTTCATAAGATTCTTCCATGTCCTCCCCGCATGCATCTTGGCAAACAGACAGCTGAAATGTTACCAGCAATGCTTTGTTCTGTGGATGGATTTTGATTATTAATGAGATGGTCAGGAAGAATGGGACTATTTCATGTCTTGTCAAAGCAGCTCAAGTAGGATGCTGCTTTTATGAGACTTGCCGCTGCTCCTCCCTTCTCCATATCATCTCTTTCATGTGCCTGAGCAGGACTGAGGTGATAGTCTGCTACATGAAGAGCTGTAACAGGACGGGAAACAGCCCAGGATGTAGTTTGCAAACAGCAAAGAGAAAACTCAAGAGACAGCATGAAAAGGAGCAAAAAAAAAAAGAGCTGATTGCTGTTTTAAGTTGAATTTCCACTGCCTTACAAGCAGGCATTCCAGTACGAGGACGTTAAATTCACATATTACTCAACAGCCAGGGCTATTTAGCAATAAAGACCTCTGGTACTTAAAGAGACTCAAACCAAATCTTTCCATCCAGCAATAAAATGTGAGGAGCGTCATGCTGAAGATCACCGGGTCGCATTGCTTGTTAAGGCAAGAAGCTGGAGGCTGGTTTGTGCAACCGCTGCAAGTAATGTCGTCCTGTGACACACTCACTGTCATAGATAACTGCCTTGGAGATTAAAAAAGGGAAAATTAAATGTAGTCCTACAAATGCAGTTCTGTAGCCAAGTAAATTAAATTGTGCACACACATGCATACACACACACGGAGAACATGAGGGCTTTTTGATACTTGATCCAGGCTACATTTGGAATTGGTGTTATCGCTGTTGATTGTTGTCTGTGCAAAAAAATAACTGCAAGCGACGCTTGTTGAGCATCTGAAAAATGAGAAAAAAAGGCTCAAAGCCAATGCGTGCAGCAGAGTCTTGTCTGGAAGTCCCCGACTTCCAGTCCAGGGCAAAGGAAGAAGGCAGTGTGGGGTTTTCACATTTTCTCATGTAAAAAGGAGGAGATGCCCAGCTCCACAGCTTTCCCAAGATTTGAATAATGAAATAGTTTGAACTAATGTTTATATTAAGGTTTGACTTCTGTGGTGCTTTGCATTGCATCCGCAGCAAGCAAAGTGCCTTCCTGCCACCAAGGAGAGGCCTCTGGCTCCCGCAATCTGGAGCCCCAGTCCTGCAAGGATTCCATCACAGGCTTTTCTTCCTTTCTCTGGGTAGCTGTTCCACATTAAAGTTGTCTGCGGAGTTAATTATGTGTACAAATGATTGTAGAAGTGAACTGTGAATTTTAAGGTGGTTTCTTCTGGGGATTTTGTAGGCACATGTGCCTGCCCTGACCATACTCCAGGTGTGGAAATGTGTCCATAGTTACCTAATAACACCATGCTTCTCACCGTGGCTGGATTTGCATTGTTCCTGCTCAGCTCAGAGCCGAAGAAGAGGTCACATCTGTGTTATGGATCATGGCTGAGCTACCTGCACTGTGGTGGGGGTCCCAGCCTGGGTCTCTCTTCAGCAGCAGGAGAAGGGTGACAGGAGAGCGACTCTGCACCTAAGTTGCCTGCATGCGCGGAAACGGTCTATGAAGCCCTCTGCCACAAGAAAGCACCTGAATGTAGTAGTGTTACCAAGCTTCTTTACTACCAAGTGAAGGCAGAGGCTACCAAATCACCTAATTTTCAGGGGACTGAACATATTTAACTCTAAGCATTACAGTCACAGCTATGCATGCCTCTCAAAATCAAGGGAATTATAGGGACTCTTCCATATTCAAGCAAAGGTGCTGATGAAACTACCTACGCTGTCACTCCAGAGTGTGTTTGTATGTGAATTATTCTACCTTCTTACATGCATAAGAGGGTTTTTTTGAAATTTATCTCTCTTCCCACAAACACTGTTTTACCAATGTTTGATAAGGATTTTTTAAATGGAGATTTTCATCATTTTTTCCATGAAACCTAAGATAACTTCACTGTCAAAAAACATGCGTTTGGACCACCAAGAAATTGCATTAATATATGGGACTGAATGAGTCTCTGTAAATATGAGTGGTGTAGGAATGCAGTGTTTTACATTAATGGAGCCCCAAGGCTCTTGCCTGTCTCAAAATTATGCATTCCTGGGCAACCTTTGTGCCCAAAGCAATGTGAAAATAGTTGTTCAGCTCAGAATTGCTTGCCATATTTTATTCCGTTTCTAGCCTAGTCCTTTTCCAAATTAATCTCTGCCTAACTCTCTTCATGTAAATGCAGGAGACAAAAAGTTGTTTCTACAATAACTGGAACAGTCATGAAAGCCAGTGTCTAGATATCACAGACTCCTCAATACTGCTGTTCTGCCGAGAGGAGAAATTTTTCCTACTGGAAATAGTTGATCTGTTAGTTGGTGATTTCTGCTGTTACACGTTACGTTATTTGCGCATGCTAGGTTTCTTCGTACACATTAAGCAGCCTGCACTGGTGAGGTTAATGCTTTGCTATGTCATCTGACTGACACTGGGTATTATCTCCACATCTATCCTCTGCTTTAACTTCTAGGAAGAAGTTACATCCCAGATAAATATCATAATCCCATTTTCCCTCAGAATTCTTTACTGCTGTCCTTGAATTATCAGACTGGCACAAACTGAGGCTTGTTCACCCATTTCTAGTGAGATACATGTATATATCTACGTATAGTATAGTCTGTCTTGAAACTAGTTTTGGAAAATTAGGCATCAGCTCCTTCCTTTCAAGGGGTTACGTAGATCAGTGTCTACAGAGAGTGCAGTATTTCATGTTTGTTTGTTTGTTTGTTTTTCCTCAGGCAGACATCTGGTGCTACTTCTGTTTTCTTGGAGGCAATGAATGTTGCTTCCAGTGCATCATCGAACGTCTTGTTATTAAGTAATTAGGGAATGGTTTTTATAAGCATTTTGACTGTAAGGAACCCCAATTATTATTATTACTACTACCTTCTGGCAATGGAGGGGAAGAAACTGATGAATCCTCCTTTGATGTCTGTTGAAACAAGCTGAAGAAAAAGGGCAGGCCTTTAGACTCTAAATAATGGTACTATCCAGAAATAATAAAGCTCTTTAGGGCCCTTTGTAAACAGACTATAACTTCCTGCCGAAAGGTATTCATCTTTATGCACAGGCACAGTGTCAGTCCTGTGCTCCTGTCTTGCTACTCGTCCAGCTGCATTTCATGGCCATAAATTTCTTACAGAACATATTTCTTATTTTGGTAGTTGTAATGGCATCCAAAAGGACACACATCTAGGGGTTTTTTTGGTTGTTACAAAGTTTTTCCAGACAGAAATTCTGTTTGGGCAAGAAAAAAAAAAAAAAACACACCCAAGAAGCAACAATCAAGGTCATTTGTTTGAGATTTCCAGACATCCCAGCGGTGATTACAATTCTGGCCCAGTTCTGCAACTTGGTACCTGCAAAACCCAGCAAGACATTTACGATGTCTTGGATTTTGGACCGAGGAGCCCAGAACATAGTCACCAAACAACCTTGCACAGTCAGGGGGATCTGCCAGGCCTGCCAGACGTCTGGAGGTCCTGGACTAATGGCTCTAGACAACTTGCTTTACAGCTTTCCAGTGCACATATAGTAGCAGTACAATCAGGACCTGTCTGACCTGCTGAGCTGGTCCTGAGTGGTAGATGGCCATCTGCCCACCAAGCATGGCCTGTTTTGGATGTGATGGACTATCTGTGGCTATCCAGAAGATGCTGGACTTGCTGTGCACTTAGTACAAGCCTGTCCAACAGTACTTGAGTTTAACTTCTTTTTATTGCCTGTCCAAGAACGCTTCCATATGATGGAAGCGAAGTCACAATATCAGCTCTAGACTTTGTCTCGCTGTTGTTTCTGTTTGAAAAACAAAACTACAGCATGTTTAATAAGGTAAATCCAGTGGTGACAACTCTCTGAGGTATAAATCTAGAGTGGGATCTTGCCCATGTGGTCATCCAGGGATGGGCATATCATAGCTGAAGAGCTCTGTGTGTATCAAGGGCAACTCCCAAGATAAGGGCACCTCATGCAACCATTAGTGAGGGTGTACTGGTGGCAGGCAGCTGGGTAATTGCAAACTCTAGCTCTGCAATTGAGGCCTGGGTACATGGCAGCACATCTTACAGCAGCTTCCAAGGAGCACACGTCCCACATCGGCTCCCCACCCCTCCAAGGTACATGTTGCGTGCCTTGTGCACTTACAGATTTTGAAATACAGGCAATAAACTCAGAGCATGCCTTATAATAAGCCCTTCTCACATGCACTGTGCAGCCTTCAGCTCAGTGAATCAGATCAGAAGCCTTCACGAAGGACCAGACTCTTTTCTCTCAGGAAGGGTGCCAGGGTGCTGGTCATTAGGGAAAAGGAGGGGTGAACACTCTCTCCCAGGCTGATTACTGAGACTCAGTTTGAGCCACCCTCCCTCACCCATTCAATGAAGGTTGCCCATCTCCCATTGCATGAGTCAGAGAATCAAACCCTCTTTGGGGACATGTCTTTTATTAAGGACCCAAAGAGGGAAAGGGGCTCTTTAACCTTTCCTTTCCTATAAATTAAGGAGCTTTCAAAACCAGTCTGTAGGTGAGCAAGCCCTTCTCTGCTTGTGTCTGTGCTCCTCCATCACTGCAGCGCTTGTATGAGATTATTACAACACATATTTTTCATCTACAGAAAGCAGGTTCCCAGCTATAGGAGGCTGACAGGCCTTGTGTAACTTGTCATTACTCATCAGCACTCCCTATACTCGTTTAGATCGCAGGGTGTGGTTTTAATTAGCTGATTTTGTAATAACACCCAGGTCACTTGGTGATGGATAGACACCCTAGAAACCTATTAAATAGGAGTGTAGTGACTTTGTGTCCTTAGAGTACTCTCTCAGATTGTTGTTTGCTTCTAGAAATTGAGTCTGTGGGGTTGTTTGTCCATCCTTCCCCATAGTTTCCGAATCTGTTGGTTGAATTCAACCAAGTTATGCTGGTGGATAAACCCCACCGAAATGACTAGACCTGTAGATATTTCATAGAAATGTGCAACCAGGTAGAAGAGAAAGAATAGGTGAAGTGCCTGGACTGAGAATCATGTGCTTGTTTAGGTAGCAGAAAATCCATGTGGGAAGGAGCATGTATGAATGCCCTGCCTATGGGGGGGCAAAAATGTTGCTTGTAACTCAGTTACTAATTGTGAGCAAACTGGGCTATAAGTAGGTGGTTCATTATCCTATAATAACCTTAGTTTATGTTTTTTTTCTGTTGCTACTTTGAAGTTCTCTTATCTCAGGAACTTAGTGGTGTCTTCTGTTTTGCTAGGCTTCTGTGGTTTTCAGCATGTGTCAACCAAGTCTTACGGGCTTTTGCTGAAGCTGCATGGATATTGAAGTGCTCTGCCATCAAGGTATGTGCTAGGCCAAGGACTTCTTAGTATTTGTTATCGGTTACCGTCAGCTTTGTGTATCTGAAGACTATATTGTTTGGAGCTAAACAAAGCTTTGCTTTGGTTGTCTTTACAACACTGAGCAGGTTTTTGGTCTAGTTGGTTGCCTTCTGAATAGCTCAATAAAACCAAGTTGTATCCTCTGTGCAAGCTGAACTTTTGCTTTACCAATGGGATTTCATCTGACTTATTTTTTAGTGGTGTCCTTAGATCTGAAATAACAAGCTCTTTTCTAGATTTATGCAACCAAGAGCATCAAATACTTTCTTAAGAATGTCTTGCCCTGTGTTCTGCAAGTTAGACAGCTGTTTGGTCATCTTCACTCATCTATACTCAACCCAGTTGTGTGTTTGGGTCTTTCAGCCCACTATTTCAGGCTCTGTGGAAGGATGTTTGTCTCCACATAAGCACACTTGCTAGTTGTTCCCATTTTTATTTGGAAGAAGCATGAGCTTTCTTTTTCAATACCGGTGATCACTGCTCTGTTGATACTGGCTTCACGTTCTATACTTGCAGTATCTCTCAGGATATATGCTCTTGGAGTTATTTCTATTGTTTCAAGTGAACCAGATATGAAACCAATCTTGCATTTATTATGGAACAAAGAAAAAACTTTGTTTCTAAATCCACATGACTGAGGGCTTATCTTCTCATCACATGCAGATGACCATAGTTAATTTTTAACTTAATATAATTTTAACCTTTGAGAAAATTGTTTCCATTGCATACAGAACAGCACACTCATGATCAAGCTGTTGTCACAAGCGCATCTTGCCTTTGCTGTTTCCTTATCCTTGCGGTCTGTCTTTAGGCCTCTTAATTTGGAAGCTGGTTTGTTGAAGTTTTTTTGGCAGCTTTGCTGACGCTTTTGTTTGGAAAGCATGGTTGTTCCCAGCCTTGGAAATACCCGTAGTTCTTTGAAAGTCAAATCCCTTTTTCACAGTGACCTTGATTTGACCTTGTTATCAGTCTTACCATAAATAGTGTGATCTCTAATTAGTCCATCTGTCAGCCATACGGGTTCACGTGACAGGGCTTGAGCGTTGCCATGCAGATTGGAAACTAGCTGAATGCACAAAAGGATGATAAATGAGAAATGTCAGAAGATTTGGATGCTGTCTAATGCACGTTGCAAGCCTTGGCATTAGATCTGGTTTTAATATTGTTAATAATCCGGAGGAAGGGTTAAAGGACATACTAATGAAACTTGCAGCGATGTAGTCTGCTGGATCTTACAAGGCATGCCAGTTGTTGCATCAGGTGATGCCCACTTGCAAGCCTTGGGATTCAGTGGGCTTGTGTAGATTGAAAGTTAGAGCCTGTCGCTGAGAATAAGGATTTTGAGAAGGGGATTTTATTAAGGAGGCACTACACATAACTGAGCACCCAAGTTAGCAAGCTTGAGTATGTACTCTGAAGAGCTATAACATTGCTGGGCTTATCTGATGAGTAAGAGGGTGGAAGAGAAGAGGTGCGTGGCTCTACTAGTGAACTTTTACTGCACCATGGAGAGACTAAACTGGGGTTATCGGTGACTGCCAGGATCTATCAGGAGTTAACTGCCTTTCACTGGCCATCGCTCATGCCCACAACTCTTCTCTGTCTAACTTCTAATCCTGATACAGCATTGTGTATGAATGCTGTCAGAGAAGTTTGTAACTGGTGGAAAAGGGGCAGTGTGAAGCCTGCAAGCAGCCTGTAGCAAGGTAGTGTTCATGTGGGAGCCTCACAAATAAAGCCCTCAGCTGCTGGGTGCGGTGGGAAATGATTCATGGGCCTGTAGGTTTGCTAAGACCAGATGTAGATGAAGGTGACCTTAGGAGCAAATGAGTAAAGGGTAAAGGGCTGGCTGGCAATACGGCACTGCTGAACAGAAGCACCATAGCTTTAAAGCCAGAAACAGCATTTCTCTACCCTTCCCTAAATCTGCTCTTACAGAATGTTGCTGATGTGAGAGGAAAAGACCCAATGATGAGCTTTTCTGAAAACCCTATCCCAAATGTTTTCAGCCAATGATCCCAAAACTCGCCCTTGGTTTGAGGGCTTGTTCCTGGAAACAAAGCTGTTCTGTAGAAATAAGCAGTTAATATGTGAGGGATTTGAGCCAAAAATCGGCAGCACAGTTCTCCTTGAACTGTTTGGAGTGGGTCCTGCATGACAACATCCTCATATTTCCAAGCTAATTGATAAAGGTGGACCAGTGGAGGGAAAACTAATTCCAGGAGGAAATTTTGCAAACCACCAATAAATTGTGGAAATGTCTTTGCTGGTGGCAGAGTGGTACTGTGGTGATGGCACATCACCTGCAGTTCCCATAGTGGCTAAAAATATTGCTGCCCACTTTAGTTTTTCTGAGAGCTCTGATTTTTTTCAAAAATGCTGAGTGACCATCTCTCTAAAAACTGTGCCATGTAGAGGTGCCTGAAATTAGGCACCCAGGAAATGTTGAGGAATTTCCATTTCTAGGCTTCTGCCATGCCTTTGGAAGGAATTTGGAGTAACCCAGAGAGTATGTGCAGTCTCCCACTGGGGAATGCTGTGGGCTGGACAGCAAAAGCCTTTCTTACCATTTAGCAAATGGTGTTCCAGTTAGCACAAGTGTCTTACGCTATTTCAGCGTTGTCCAACACCGTGCACTGGGTTACCTAATGCCGTCAAGTCCTCAGGCAACTGCTGCTCTACCTGTGAGGAAGGCAGTGTTTTAAGTTGGCCCTAGACTTTTAACTCTTAGCTTTCTTGCTTGGTTCTGCTCCCGTCTGTTTTGGTAGAAATGGGGACGCTTGTATTTCATTGCACCTTGCTAGTGTGTGCAAACCTAGCGAAGTGCCATCTAACAGGACACGCGCGCTTACCTTTGAGCAAATAGGTCTGCTCAGCGCTGGTGTGCAAGAGTGGGGCTGAAGGCTGCTCACTCAGCAGTCCTTGGCCTGGCTGGGTTTGTGGATAAGAGATCACAGCTAAAGCCTAGGCATAGCATGTCTGAGATCTCCAGGAGAGTGGGTCAAACGTGGTCAATATTAGCTTACACAAGCCATAGGAAAGCCCATCGCTTGCACAGTCTGGGCTTGCTGCTGAGCTACGTTTGGTAACTAAAGACACTGTGAACTCTTACAGAGTAAAGTACCACATTTAGAGTCCTGCATCTTTTAGTCACAGCATTACCCCATCACTCCCCTTGCAGATCTCCTTCAGTTCAGCTTTGCGTGTAGTTCTCTGGCACGGTAGTTGTTCTGGTTATGCTTCTTCACTCGCTGCTGAGGCGACCTCTCCGCCTCTGCCCCTGAGGGCAGCTGCGTGCCTCTGGAAAGTCTCTGCTGTGGTTTAGTTGTAGCATGCGGAGTCACTGCAAGATTAGTGTTTTGTGTTTTGTTGTTTTTTTTTTTTCCTGGTAGCCAGCAGAATAGGATTTCTCTTTCTTTCCTGACACTGACTTTACGGGGGTAAATCTTGAAATACTGTGCCTTGTCAGGTTTGCTCCAGCTACCCCTGTGTTTGAAAGCCAAGCCAAGAGGGTTAATGAGCAGATACTGCTTGCGTTTTATGGTGCTGTTGGCTTGCTGGTGTGTGGACCTATTGTTTTGACCAAGCACCTGGTGAAACATTAACTATAAGGCTGGCTATTTCTCCTCATCCTCACAGTGTGTTAGGCCGGGAGAGAGCCCCTCCGCACCCTGGTGTGGCCCACAGGACAGTTTTCTCTGTTCATGGATCCCCCCTTGCTGCCTGTGGCACACACAGCTGCTGGCCCTGGGTACAGCAAGACCCAGAGGGACATGTCCTCCTGAAAGCATGTTTCCAGCACTCTTGTAGATCATTCACTCATGGACTTTATCCTCTTCTCTTACTAGTTCTGTCTTGCATCACGTCCCTAAGCTTTAATTTCTTGTAGAGGTAACTCGGCACACCTGGGAAGCCTGAGACCATTTTTACTGAAGTAAAAACTTCTCTACTTGAAAGAACATCCCAAGGAAAGGTCTCATAGCTTCTGAGTTCTTGGTGCATGAGGAGAGTCTTGCCCTGCAGGCTACAGCCCCTGCATGGTGTTGCGAGGCATGGCCACCACTGCAGTATAGGTGATGAGGTGCCTATCTGAAGACCTGCATTGGATGAAGTCGCAGTTCAGAGCTCCCCTGAGGGTTTCCTCAGCTTCACAGTCACAGAAGCAGATTCTGCTTTTCTTCCCTGTGATCTGAACCAACAATTTGCCCTTTGGCCCCAGAAGAGCCCTAGTTCTTCAACTAGATGAATAAACCAACTGAGGATTTATTGGGAGAAGTAAGAATTTGTCCTTTCCCTTCTCCTCCCCTCTGCCTATATGCACATTTGCATTGTCACTGGGACATCTGTCTGCCCTGGTCACTTTGTCCTGGAGTGGCCATGTAGTCGCACAACCTCCTGTGCCGTGTGCAGGAATTGTGAAGTAAAGGAATTAAAAACCAAAAAGGTATAATGGCTTCATAAAGTTCTCATCTTATGTTGTCGAGCTGGAACAGCACAATGTTTGGGGATTTGAGTGCAGGTGCTCCAAGAGCCAATTGACATTGAGTTATTCTGGTTTTACAGTGGTGAACTTGAACAAATTACCCTTTGGGTACTTCCCAAGGGCAATGTTTGTTGACGCAGTTCACAAAGGAAGTAAGGATGTGCATTTGCTTGGGAAAATTATTATCCAAATCACAGTGTTCTTTTGAAACAGTTGTTTGACTGAATACCAAAAAGAAGCAATCAGACACTTGCCTTAGAAGACCTTGGCAAAGCAGTGAATGGTGAAATTATAAATTTCTTCTCTCTTACCCCCTCAGAGCAGAATTAGCTATATTTGGATTTCTTTTTTCAGCCCCAGAGAGGAAATGAATCAAGTTTGCAAATGGTGTTTGGACCAAATGCAATGAATTCGGCTGTGCTTCTTGCATGTAGCTGAACTAGAACAGTGTCCTGAGGAGCAGTGATTGTTTGCAACTCACAGACCCAAACTAGATCCCCCTCTCTCCTAAGGACATTTGGTCAAAAAAAAAAAAAAAAAAAGTGAATGTAGACCTGGGATGTTAGATGTTTGGGTTTCTTCCCATAGTTATAAAAACTATACCAGGGAAGCCTTTTAGCTGTAGCTCCACTTCTGCCGTTGGAATGTCCAGTCTATATAGGCAGAAGGTATGTGGGGCAGGGACTACTCTGATGGTGTTCCCACCTTTGAAGTATTTCCTAACCAATCCAGGGAAGCTGTTTCTCTTCACTGAGTACCACGTCTCTCTCTTCTGCTCTCTCTTACTCTCACGCACTGCTTTTCGCAACCCTTAGATCAAAGCTCCTCTGCTTCAAGATCATTCTAGATGTCAGGGCTGCCGCCTCCACTTTTGTCCCTGGGTGAAGTTTGGCAAGGACTCATTCAAGATGGTTTTCATTTTTGAGGCACAAAGTAAGTTTGTGGCTAGAAGAAATGCCATGTAGGAGAATCTTTTTTTGATCTCTTTTATGAAATAAGCTAAGAGCAGTGAAGTCTTCCATGGCTTGCCTAGGTACATTGAGAATGATCCTAGTGTTAGCAGATGGGTACTTGAGTGTACATGCTCCTCTCCCGAGGGGAACCAGAGCTCTGCTGGCTGACCAGAGCTCATCAAACAGGTCCGTATCTAGTTTGAAAACTCAGATTTGTTATAGTCCTTGGTGCAATGAGCAGTCCCCTCAGCTGTCATTGCTTCCCTCTGTACCTGCCATTTACTCTTTCATCTCTAGCTGTTGGTTTTTTTTTTTTTTTTTTTTAGATATAACTAGCTTGAGAAATTCAATGATCAGTTGAATAATAAGTGTTCAAGCTACAGTAGCACTCTGAAATCTTTGTGGGGTCTGATCCTGCAATCCCATTCTCAGTGGATTTGATGGTTCGATTTGATGGTTCAATTTGATGGTTCAATTTGATGGTTCAATATCCTAGATATTGAATTCAATCGGTGAGAACCCTAGGAATGATCTCCTGGAGGAAAGGGAAGATGCAAGAAGCTGAGCAGTTGGATCAATCCCTGGGATTTTCATTTATATATATTTTTTTTAACGCTTTCATTTAATTTCCCTGGATGGGTAGGTTTAATTGAGACATTCATAAGTATTAAAAAAAAAAAAAAATTCCAAATCAGCAATGCCAGGAAGACACGAGCTGTGGCTGTTGATACTTTCTTCTTCCCAGCCGTTCCCTGTGAACTCGGGGAAGTTGGACTGGCCTGGCAAGTGGCCTAACTCTTCGCTGTTGATGACACCTCTTCAGCAGAAGTGGTGTGTGGGCAGACAGGTAGTTTCATCATGGGGAGGAGGAGGAGGAGAAGGAGGAGGAGGAGGAGGAGAAGGAGGAGGAGGCATGCATCACCTTTTGTTTAAGCAGAAGCATCTTTTTGGAATGCTATCCATTTTATCGGTTAGGGCTTGAACAAGGAGCAGCCAGGAGAGGCTGGATGTTGTAATTAACACAAGTGGAGGCAGGCTCCTGCGTCTGTCTGCCTGCCTGGAGAAGAATAACCTGTTGAATTTGCTAGGAGCTATTGCAGTGAGGACAAGAGCTACAGTTACTGGGAGTACAGCAGCCACAAGTGGATGAAGTAGCTGCTTCAGAGCTATGCTGTGGGGAAGACGCAGAGGCTTGGATATTGGACACTGGATACCCATTTGGGTTAGAGCCTCCACTTTTGCCTCCTAAGCCTGGGGAGGAAGAATACGCAGCCTCTTCGCTTTTGGTCGGGTCGGCCGAGGATGGCTGCGCTCTCTCAGCACTTGAGGATCCTGCTGTGGAAGAACTGGCTGAGTGTCAAGAGGCAGCCGGTGAGTGTGAAAACAAAGTAGTAGAGGAGAGGGATCTGGAAATCACAGGAGCTGAGGAGCAAGGATGGCACTGGAGGAGAGGAAGGTCACAGTATTAAAAAAGAAATGTTTTGAAGGCTGGCGTCAGAGGCAGAGAGGGAAGGGAGGACATGGCATAGTAGTGAAGAAGGGTCTCTTCAAACCAAAATAGTTGTCTTGCTCATGCATGGGAACTCAGGAGTCCAGACTGAGTATCGCAGATGCCACTCTTGTTCCCTTATGGTGGTGGTTTGTGCAACCAAAATCAGGGGCAGACCTAAATTCAGGCTGCAGTTCTGTACCTGCTGCCATGTGAGCAGACCCCATGGCCTGTGTACAGCCTCCAAGGAGTCCCTGGGATTTGGGCGCAATGGAGGGGTGCTCTTATATAGAGCCATTTGTAAAGGATGGACAAAAAGTAGCTCTGAGATGTAGGGAAGACAGATTTCCAGTGCAGTACAGTGTGTTGCAATTCAAACACCCCAAATAGTCTTTCTTTCCAAAAGGCAAACCATTGCCAGCAATGTCCTGAGAGCAATCTGCACTGCAGGAGCATCAGGGAGACAAATGTTCTTTGGGTGGCATTGTGTGTCCAGCAAAGCCTGCCCAGTAGTTTTGTCCCAGGTTGGTTTCAATACAGCTGTACTGTAATTTCAGCAGAAACATGCTGCAGTTCGTGGCCTTGTATTGCAACCTATCTTCTTGCTAGAAATACAAACTGAGGGTTTTTATACTTGCTTTGGTTGAGTGGAAGCCTTGGCACGTGCAGAAAATGCTGACAGAAGAGAAACGGCCATGGGGACTGTGATAGGAGGATGGAGTGAAAGGCCTCATACCACCGCATGCTTCTGCAAGGTCCGTTCTTGTCTGCCCTGTCCTGCCTCTCAGTTTTGGAGCTGGATTCAGAGCGGTGCCGAGTTCATCTTTGTGATCCTCCATGGGAGCTGTGGACATGCAGTGTGCCTTAGAGTATCCTTCACTGCTGTGAAGGGTACAGGAGACCTTTTCTGAGATGCAGAGGAATCCCAATAAATTATTTCTCAAGAGAAATTGTAACAGCCTTATTACAAGCAGGTGGCTTGGGTCTCTTTCAGCTCTTGTGTACTCAGAGTAACTGCTAACCTAAGCCTGACCTATACTTCTGATCATACAGTCTCACTTGCTTTAATTCTGGTTTCCTGTGGTGTTGGAATATCAATTCTGTAGAATTGAAATGCCAATTAAAAACCTGGTCACTACTGATTATTTTATGGCAGGCATTCCCTGCAACCTTCCTTCATTTCCCTCTCTTGCTCCAAATTAGGGAGCTTGCTCAGACTGGGGAGGCTGTGAGGAGGTAAACCCAGATCTCTGCTGCCAAACACATCCTGATTTCTCTGTCCTTCTGCCTGTGTTTTTAAACCTGTGTAATCTGACTTCACTTTCAGGCCAGGCTTTTAGAAAGCCTTTCTTTAGCGTGCTTGTTTTGCAAGGGAAGCATTCTGTTGTGCTTCTTGCTTTCTAAAAACGGGTGAAGGTGGTTCTGGCTGCTGCAGTGGTGTTGGCTGCCCTCGCCGGGGCTGGCTGGCATGTCGCAGAACCGTCTGACACCAGGCAGCCCCTGTCCTCCCCCCAAGACTCAGCTGCTTTCCTGCTCTCCAGGGCTGGCAAACACATTTGCTTCTGCCTTATGCTTTGCACTTTATTTCCGCTGCGAGCTCTCTGCAGAGCCCCTGGAGAGACTGCCTCTGCCCGTGCAGCACAGGGAGAGCTACAGCTTGCTTGCCTGTCAATTTGTTGAAATCAGCTGAAGCTCTGCATCCACGGCCAGGGAGTCCCTCAATACAGGCCACTCCTGCTGAGAAAGGAATAGTCATGAGTTTAGGTGGCAGCCTTCTTGAGAGCAAGGTTTGGCCTGAGTACCAAGAGTAACTGGAGGAATCGATGCTTCTTGCACTTCTCTTGCTTTCCGTCTGTCACTTCTAGGCGGCTTGGTTATTTAACAGAGGCAGGAGGGAGAGAAAACGTGCCTGCATCTGGAGATACTAAGTAAGGTCTGAGCAATTAAATCTACTTTTAGCAGCGAAATAATTCAGTGACCAAAGGATTATGCAACCTACATCACAGTGCTTAATGTCCCAAGAGCCAAACTGAGGTGGGTTATGGCTCCATCCAAGTCACCATGTTCCACCTGCAATCAGTTTGGCCAGGGTTTTTGTTAACCAGAAATGCCTGGGACAGTGGGAATACTGCTGTGTTGCAACTGGTGTGCTCAGCTACTATTAAATCCAGTTAAGTCAAAGGACAGAGATAAGGGAAGAGCTGTCTGGAAAGCGGGGAGGAGAAGCACTCTTTTAGATCCAGAGAGCTACCAAAATGTCCCTGAGTACAGACAATCAGTATTCATTTCTTCCCCCAAGAATATGACAGATCTCTTGCCCTTCCTTTAGGCAGTCTCTGACTAATATCAGTTTCTGTGCTGTTACCTCATAATTTTAGTTTAGCCTATGTGGTACTAAACAAGGAGGACATTTTAATAATACCGTTTGCATGTGAATTAATCAGAGTTAAACAGCATGTTTGGGGACTGATTATAGGGAAAGTATGTGATATAAAAAATTATAAAAAGGTGCTAGTTTCAGCGATGAATCTTGTTATAAATGGCAGTGCATATATGAAAGGCAGGAAGTACTGTCTGTAAAAGTGAAAACGTTGCTGAATGCTGAAATTATAGGGGTACTCTCTGAAGGGATGTGCAGGGAGGTGCCTTGTGGTTTGATGCCTGTCAGATGCCTATTTTGGGGCATGAATCTTGCTCCTGCTTTCATGGCTGTGTCATCTCATCAGGGATGATAAGGATGGAGTTGCTGTAAAACAACCATCTTTAAGCCAAATTGCTCTCCAGGATTTGTTTGTCTGTCTGTTTGTTTTTATGTTCCAGTAAGTGTTACAGGAAATGAAAACATTGTTACGGGCTTGGAATTACTTTGAAAAAACAGTTTTGGGTAATATGCGCTGATCTGAAAAAAACCCTAGCAACACAATGATGAAAAATGGGATGATTTTGAGGAAAGACATCTTTGCAGTTTCAAAAATTGGCATGAAGCAATTTTGCAGCACAGGGTAGTTTGAGCTTAACTACTGATGGATGGAAAACTCTAATCTAGTAAGCACAGTAGCAGGATATCCAGCTAATGCAAAAGCAGTTGATTATTTGAATAATTGCATTTTCCTAGCTTACAAAACTCCAAAGTCTGTAGTTTTAAGACCGACTTTGGGCCTCCTACCTAAATTGGTTTACTGCACTGGATGATTAGCAGACTGTATTTTCTTCCTTCTCATCCATTGAAATGGTCAACCCTCATGCAAGAGACAAGAGTGCTATTAATATTCATGGGTTTTCCATCATACCAGGCCAATTTTACATCATCTCTCTTCCATCTCAGCTCAACTATATGGACTGCTGCAGCCTGGAAGTGGAAAGGTGCCAGGGAATTAGGTTGCTGGGGTCAGAAGCTCATATGAGGGATCCTGGTGATCGGTGTTCAAATGTGACTTCTCCAGCTGGCTGCTTACACAACTCCATAAACCCTTTCCTTCACCATGATTGAGCTCCACATCTTGTGAACGACTACTACGAAAGTCCTTTCTTTCAGCTCTACTGTGAGGCTCAACTACTGTTTGTGGAGAACAGTGAAACCTTTTTGGGAAAAAGTGCTGTAGACTTGTCAATTCACTTGTCAAACAATTTAATATGGGAGTATAATTAAATCAAAGTAATTTTTACCCATCATTTGAGCAGTGTCATTCACTGAAAGTGAAACCAACCTCTTGCACTTTAGCTCTTTTATCTTGTGATCAGTGCGTCCAAAAGTCTTGTACTTCTTGGCGTGCTGTTACTATTACATAGCAGTGTCTCAAAGTTGTGTAAACACTGTCTCCCATAATTATCAGCCAAACTGAAATGCAGGAAGGCTTGTGTTATTTGCAGGTTTGTTATTTTCTCTTAAAATCTCATGTAGTTTTTCTTCCTGCATAGGTAATATGTGGGTTTTAATTGTATGCATACCAAGACAGGTGTGATTTACAATGCATCTTATAGCTCATTTAGGGTAGTGCTTGTACATTCCAGATGAGCTCTGGGATACAACAATACGACAAACGTAACCGATATATTTTCATTGCTGTTTTATAGGTATGGTCGTTCATTTTAATTTCCTGGCCTGTGATTGTTTTCATAATCTTGGCCTTTATCCGTCTCAAATTCCCTCCAGAACCACAGCCAAACTGTAAGTAACTGGTTTGTTTTTTTCTTTGGGGTTTAGTTCTCATTTCCATGACTGATGTGTTAATTTGATGTGTTTTGTTACTTTTACAAATTTGATTCTTTGTAGTTTCCAGTAGAGATTCCCAGGGATGCAGCATGCTTTAAATAAAATGTCTGTGTTCCTCTGAGGTTGCTTCTGCTTCTGTTTTTTTCAAATTAGTTTTATAATTAGAAAACAACTTTAAAAAAGTGTCTCATTGAGATGCACTCAAATACTGCTGCTGTAGACAGCAATATAAATTAACATGACTGATAAATTGAGGGACAAGAGGGCAGCTGGGGGAGATCTTATTCAGTGAAATGAGTAAGGGCATAGGCTTCAAGTACGATTATGTAGGTGAGGTAGCAAACGTGATTGGTCAAAATGAAAGATTTTACCTTGTGTGTGCTACAGGCAAAAAGCACCTGTTTAGGCAGCTGGCTACTAAGGCTCAGCTGAAGAGTGGTAACTTGTTTGGCTCCTGTGACCTGATAGTGTATATGAGCCCTTTCTAGCAAGTCAAAGAAAGAGCAGCAATTTGGGTGGGTGAATAGTTGATGGTGACTAAATGGGTGAAGAGTTTGCACAAGCTGGTTTTCGCTTGCAGGCCTTGCTTCCTAGGTCAGGAGAATGTGTCTGCATCTCAGAGCATGAGTGTGCTTGAATCTGCTCTAAAGAACTTACACTGATTTAGCGAGTTCTTATTGCTATCAGAAGAAGCATGCCCCCAACCCTGGCCACGTTTGTTCATGAAGTTATATGGTAAAACAGAGCAAGGAGTTTATTTAGTTGGAAGCCTTTTTCCCTTCCACAGTGTTAATTGCGAGTCGGATCAAATCCCCGATTCTGCTCTCTGTGGCCTCACTAGTTTAGTCCCAAGGGTAAGGTGAGGAGTGGGTGAAAGGGCTGTGCCCCTCTTTTCAGTGATGGCCTACCTTTGTGTTGGGAGAAATCAGTCAAGGAGCTGCACTCTGTTATCTGCTCATGAGAGGGGTTCCTTGCCCTCATCATTGCAGAGACCTTGTAAGTGTTGCACATCTAGTCCGGTTAATCTCATCCACGTGCAGCAGCACAAAGCCATGCAGAGAGCTATTAGTGATAGCCATCGTTTCCCAGCACAGGGTAGGAGCAGGCCTTCAAAAATTATCCTTACTAAAAGATTTGCAACATCTGATTCATAGGAGAGACACCACCGTGGATGACCTGCTGTCAGCGACTTGACAAGAATAAAGCCCTGGCACGGGCAATGTTGGATTTCTGTATTTGGGGCAAGGAGACTGATGCAGGGGGAGAGGGGGCAGGCTCTGGTATCAGTGAGAACAAGCAGTTGGCTTCCAGAATTTGTCTATCAGATGCGTAAAATGTCATCTATACTTGATGACATGTGTGCAGGAAATATTCAACACAGTGATGTGTGTGATTCTCTGATTAAAAAGTCTTTGTTTCTGTATGATGTGTGAGAAAAGGCCATGTTGTGACAAATACTGCATATATGATTAGGACAGCCCTTGTCCCAGAGAGCTTGCAGCCTAATCTGGCCAAAGGTCTGTGTACCTCATTTTGCAGATGGTGTTGGAAATCCACAGTAAGTGACTTTCTGAAAGAATCACAGGAAGCCTTTAATGGAGAAGGACATTCTTGGTGTGTTAGGGTGGTCTTTTAACACCAAGCCCATCTGCTATCAGTAAAAAGCCCTTTTAGGCATGATATATATCTTAAGTTCTCCCAAATTCCCTTGAACCAGTTGGAGCAGGCAAGATGGGACACGTACTTTGTGGAAACCCCAGATTTTGCCAGGTGTGGAAATGGCAGTCCTCCCGTGCTGCTCCATCAGTTGTGCTTCCTGTCCTTGTAAATCAGATAAGATGAACGTCAAGAGAGACAGCTGGATGATAGTTTGACTGTATATTTATTTGCAGCATGTTTGCCCTGGATGGTGGCATCTCTGAATTAATGAATTGGAAGGAATGTTCTTAGCACAGCAAGTAGCTCTATCAGTTGTTCTTTTCAGGAAGGAGAAAGATTGGACAGTATGTTTGGACTAGTTCCCTTTTCTTCCATAGATTAATTCTACTTTGGGACAAGCTCTCAGTAAGTGTGCGAGTAGTCTGTCTCTCTTAGAAGTAGATGATAGGTTTTATGCTGGAAAGTAATGGTTGTGTGTTATTCCTGTGATCCAGATGTTCAGAGATCATCTAAGAATCCCAAGGGGATGGAAAAGAACATTAACCAGAGCATCAGACAGTTTCTGCTACTTTTCTAGTTAAGTAAAAATAGCCGCTTGACAATTACCCTCATTTTTTGACACCTGGAAAATTGTGTTAACTTGCTTGAAAAGCAAAAGATAAATCATTTGGGAACTTCCTTTTCTGACAAAAAAAAAGAAGGGGCAGGTGGTCATATCTAGGAAAACTTTTACAGGAGGGTTTTTTTTTTGTTGTTGTTAAATTTGAACAGGAATATAATCTACGGTATGCTGAATTCCAGTGCCTGCCTTAAAAGACACAATCATTAAGTGGTGACAAGAAGCTGTTTCCAGTTCTGCTGTCAAGAGATTATTGCAGGTAGACAAAAGTCAGGAAGAACAGAATCAATGGCACAGAGACTGAATAAACTACTCGGATGCTGAGTTTTGAAGCCTTAGAGATAACGTCCCCCCCCATGTGTGTGTGTGTGTGTGTGTGTGTTTGTCCGCCCCCAAAGATCTGTTTTGTAACCTTATCTCATGTATTCAGGGCCACAGAAATATCACAAAATCTATTATTTGCTCAATTAAAGCAGCTCAAATTCATGACAGTAAGTTCTTCTGAAGGACATCTAATACACATTCAATAGATTGAGGATTATGTAGAGAAATTACCTAGCAAGTATCAGTCAAGAATGAACAAGTGGCAAGAGCTTGCTGCAAGAGCAAGTTGCTTGCTTTGAATTATGTTGTGCAGCACCTAATGCAATGAGAGCTTGTGCCAGACTGAACTCTGAAGGGAAATGACATGCCAAATAAATGTCACCAGTTGAGAGGATGCTCATAGGAAAACCAAGAACTGAGGAAAACAAGGAGCTGAAATTCATCTGATGTATAACTTTCTTCACAACTAAAGCATCTGGTATCTAAGAGGGAAAAAAAAACCCACCTCTCTTCTTTCTTCCAGGCATCTGTTTGATGATGATCTGTTTGATTTTCAGCTCAGCAGAGATTATTGTCAGGAGAAACGAAAAAGATTTCTCTTTCTCTGCATACCTAGTTCCTGTGATGATCTAAGAGTTTAACCACACAAAATCCCCATCCAACTTAGTATACACATCGCAGTTGCGGCTTTTGACCGCAACAGTCCTTGTATTTGCTAGAAGGTATTGAGACGCGTTTTGTGGCATACGTGTGGAATTGGAAGCTCTGGGTTGGAAGCCTACAGCGTGAAAGCCAGTCAACTGGGTTTGATGGTATCTTCCAGTTTTTTGTGCCTGTATCACCTGTTTTCTAGAGTGAGTAGGGACAAAGGTCCCTTTCCATCACTGCAGGTTTTTGCAAGGTATGGGAATTGTGCGTGAGATACCATCTGTCCCTCAGGGCTCAACCCACTCAGTCTACAGAGAAGCCCAATTACACTTCTTGCTCTAACTAGTGCTGTCACACCCTGTCACACCCTCCCCACCCACTTTCTTCCTTTTCTGTTGTCCTTCCCTTCTCCTCTGTCAGTTTGATCTCATCATTATTCTCCATAGGAGCTCTCCTGGGTGTGGTTAGTTGTCCACTCATTCACAATCCCTGCTCTTCAGTGCTACAGAGAAGATGTGGTAGAAACCTTTACGCTCCTGTTAGACCCAGGGTTCTCTTCTTCCCAGCTTTCCAAGGGGCAGCCAGGGGGCTGCGAAAGCCATGCCTTATTCACAGATATTTATCCTTCTTCATGGAAAGAAGCTGTGCTCTTGGGTCTGGTCTTAAAATCCACCAAATTCTTTCTGCCAGGCAATACGTTGCCTGAACTCTTCTCAGTGAAGCACATCTTACTCTTCACCTCTGCCCAGAATTTCCACCCAGATTTCATCACCCCATGGAGATGCCTGCAGGGTGTATTGCATTCACTCAGAGATGCTTGTGATAGACTCAGTAGGAGAGTGCTCCACAAGGCTGCTCTTTGAGGCCAGTGTTCTGGGGCAATATTGTGGGAGTTGAGCACTGGACTGTTTTACAGTACCAGCATAGCTATTTAGATCTAGTTCAGAGCCAGAGCTGAGTGGCACGACACTACGTAGGAGCAGATACTCATCCTCTGCTCTCATTCTTGGCTCCAGTGCTCCTGGGAGAGGACCCAGGGTAGGAGGGTCTCTGAGCTGTACTCCATTTGGCCTTACTGTGATCAGTGGGTAGGATTTGAACAGGTCCAGAATTGGTTGGAAAATCAGTATGGACCCCAGAGCACAGATCAGAGATGCCTTAGGAGGGGGGCTGTGGCTTGTTGTACCTGCAGACAGACCTTTCCTGGGACTTCTGTGCTGAGCATTATTAGAGGTACCTGTTATTATTAGAGGTAACATGTTTGAGTTAACAGAGGCATGAGTTACCCTGGTCGAGCCATGTCAGAAAGAGGAGGGGGATTCTCTGTATTGCTGGAAAAGCAGATAAGGTTGTGATGGGTGCAAGGTGTCTGTTCTGCCAAGCAGGTGGCAGGTAGTGCCTGTCACCCTCCGTCCTTATCCCCCATGCATGTCTCTGCCCCTCTGGCTGCTGCAGTGATGTACTGGTAGATGAGTTCAGGGGGCTCCTACCCCATGGGTCAGCATAACTAAGGACTTCAAACCACTTTTAGCTCTGACAGTTGGTTCCCTGCCTCAATCCCAGTGTGTTGCCCTGATGGAGAAACCCTTACACTAACTTCGTCCCACAGTTAACAGAGAAGGACCTTGAGCTGGGTTAATTCTTCATGTGAGTGATGGCTGTGGCTGCCAGGGCACGTGTGAGGGCAGATGGCATGGAGCAAGGTGGGCCACAGCACTGTCCTTCCCCTGAGACACTGTCCTGAAGATGAGAAAACTCTGAAAAGGCACTTGCACTTTAAAGGAATTTGCTTCATAGTTGGAAGGATCTCTTTTCCCAGTAGTGTGGAAAAATTAATAGGTTCCCATGCTAATTACAGGGAGTTGAGATGTTGGCTCAGCTACGCAGGCCAATCCATTCATTTGGATAAGTCATGGATATTTATGCAAGGCATAATCCACCCCAAGGGTTCAACCTACCCTCTACAGACAAGCACACATCAGACTTCCAGCTCTCCTTCACCATTTGCCTGTGGTGGAGCAGCCCGGCTCCTCCTTTTCCTTTATGCTGCTGTCTTTGTTTTCCTCCTTTTCTTTTCTGTCAGTTCTCTCCCCTTTTCTAGACAACCCAACACCAGATTTTTGTCTGTGCTCGACTGCAGTATGATAAGCAAAATAGCCTCATCAAGTCCTTCCTTGCTTTGGTGTGAACTTTATTCTGTTTCATTCTGTTGTGCTGCTGTTGTGCCAGGGAGCAGACTGCCATATAACACTGTCTCATTGAAACAGTGCTGAAGGGGGGTATGAATTAATTATCCCTACATTTGCTGGAATAGACATATACATTGATGTCCTTGCATACATAAGCAGTGCCCAGCCATACAGTTCCTTGCAACCTGCCCAAGCTTCTACTTAGCTCAGAGACCCACAGCCTAAACAGAGCACTGTGATGTTTAGAATGCCTCCCTTTTCATGAATCTCCGTACCTCAGTTTCTTTTTACGGACTCTTCTGCCTTGCGAGATGTGACTGAAGGATGGTTAGAGTAGGAGAGGGAACTCCTGAGTTACCAGTATTTTTGCCTTCCCACTGAATTACAACAGGGCCTTGGGGCAGTTGCTTAATTCTAATTGACTTCTTGAAGCATCTCAGTCCACCTGCTGGGACTTAGAAGCACAGAAGTATTTTTCCAAAGTTCCTGAGCAGTTTGGCTTGCACTGAAGTTAGCAGTTATTGATGTCTGTGTTTCTGGAAAGGAGGCCACTTTTTTTATTTAAAGAATCTAAACCTGGACTCTGGAGACTACCTGGAGCCAGTCAGCATTGGTTTAGTGAACACGGCATTTGTGCAGATTTTTTTTTCTGGAGTCTAGATATGGATTTAGGCTTTCAGGTTCCTGCTTTTAGCTAGGAAATGTTCTCTCTTCTTAGGCCCTGTTTGTGCAGTGCCCGTATATACAAGAGCAAGATGGCTCGATTACAAGAAGACCAAGTTAGTCTAGTCTGCATTAAATATTGCTTAAAAAACCCAAACCGAAACAAAACAAAAAACCTGTTAGGAAAAGGCCTAGTGTACATTTCCTTCTCTCTCTTGGTGTGTTTGTGCTTCAGGCAGCAGAGCACACCTCCACAAGGCAGTCAGCCTCCAGGGCAATCCCTCCTCATCACCTCTGCCTCGCTGTGCAGACATCAGCTCTGCCATTTCCCCATCTTGACCTGAATTTGCAATATCATAGAATCATAGAATGTTTTGGGTTGGAAGGGACCCCCAGAGCCCATCTAGTCCAACCCCCTGCAGTGAGCAGGGACACCATTACCCAGATCAGGTTGCTCAGAGCCCCGTCCAACCTGGGCTTGAATGTTTCCAGGGATGGGGCCTCCACCACCTCTCTGGGCAACCCGCTCCAGTGCTTCACCACCCTCATTGTAAAGAATTTTTTCCTTACATAATACCTCTTAGAAGGTTTCCATCTCCCCACCTTTGTTCTTTGTGTTTGGTTTGGGAGTTCTTTTTCCTCCCTTTACACCTGCTGCTTCTCCTTTGCAATATTTATGCTCTCTTGTCTTTACGATCTCCCTGATCAGTACGTGAACCCAATGCGTTCAGATTCAAGGGCTGATTTTTACTTTACTAAGTAAAGGGGTGGAAGGTGAAGGTCTGTGGGTGAGCAAAACTAGCTTGCCTAGTCTTAATAAGCATGGAAGTAGTTGCTGTTTGCTCTGGGCTGGTTGTCTTATTTGTGGAGCCTGAAATGCTCAAGGGAAGAATTGGGCAATGAAATGTTTCCTCCATCGAGGCCACCAGCACAGGGAGGAGTCTTGTAGTGAGTTGTCTGCTGCTTCAATCTCACTGTCGTCGGCAGACCACTGAGGACATCGTGTGATTGAGACACTGGAGAAAACAAGGATGCTGTTGCTGTAAAGATGAAAAATGGAAGCTCTTGCATCTCACCCAGCCGCACTGTGCTAGAGGGGCTGAGTGGAGTTCTCGGGGGTCCTGCTGGGCTTACATTTAGGAAAACAGGAGCTGGGTGATAAGTGTATGGCTTGTAAATTAGAGTGGGCTGTGTGGTACACAGGTGAGCTGGTGCATGTATAATAGCCGCTCGCAACATCTTTTTGTTACCTAATAATTTGTAGAGGGGAAATTAAAAAAAACCAAACAACCGAACAAAATCTAATTAGAGTTGAGGGAAAGGCAGCGGCCAAGGATGACACTGCTGAAAGCATGGTGGGGAAGCAGAGGGGGAATGTGTGTGTTCCAGGAGGCTTGGGCTAACACCAGATTGGCGGAATTACGTGTGTGGTACAGGGCCCAGCTGGCAGGCTTCCCTGCGCTGCGTGCCATCTGGACCTCTGCTGATACGCGCAGGCGGCAGTATCTTGCACCGTGCATATTTGAGCTTACTGGGTGCCACCTTCCAGCATGAACCTGTCCTAACATACAGCAGTGATGGAGGCTTGCAGAGGAACAAAAATGACTCTGATCTGATAGATACTGGGGGTCTTTGGTGTCTTGCAACTTTGGGGTGAGCTCCAAGAACCTTTTCTTTTAGCGCTGTCTGT